>PITA01004159.1:0-36657 GCA_004023965.1 Spilogale gracilis | reverse complement strand
GAAAGGCAAAGGAGACAAAAGCGAACATAAACTTCTGGGACTTCATCAAAATAAAAAGCTTCTGTACAGCAAAGGAAACCGTCAACAAAACAAAGAGGCAACCCACAGAATGGGAGAAGATATTTGCAAATGACACTACAGACAAAGGGCTGGTTTCCAAGATCTATAAAGAACTACTCAAACTCAACACCCAAAAAGAAGATGAACACATCAAAAAATGGGCAAGAGACATGAAGAGGCACTTCTCCGTAGAAGATATACAAACGGCTAACAGACACATGAAAAAATGTTCAACGTCACTAGCTATCAGGGCGATTCAAATCAAAACCACACTGAGATACCACCTTACACCAGTCAGAATGGCCAAAAATAACAAGTCAGCAACAACAAGTGTTGGAGAAGCTGCAGAGAAAGGGGAACCCTCTTACACTGTTGGTGGGGATGTAAACTGGTGCAGCCGCTTTGGAAAACAGTGTGGAGATTCCTTAAAACATTAAAAATAGAGCTACCCTATGACCCTGCAATTACACTACTGGGCACTTACCCCAAAGATACGGATGTAGTGAAAAGAAAGGCCATATGCACCCCAATGTTCATCGCAGCAATGGCCACAATCGCCAAACGATTGTGGAAAGAGCCAAGGTGCCCGTCAACAGATGAATGGATAAGGAAGATGTGGTACATATATACAATGGAATACTATGCCTCCATCAGAAAAGATGAATATCCAACTTTTGTAGCAACATGGACTGGACTGGAAGAGATTATGCTGAGTGAAATAAGCCAAGTACAGAAAGTCAAGTATCACATGGTCTCACTTACTTGCGGTGCATGAGGGGTAACCTGGAGGACAGTGGGAGAAGGAAAGTAAATGGGAAGTACGGTAATCCAGGGAGAGAAACAAAACAACAGAGACTTTGGACACAGAAACAAACTGAGGGAGTTGGAGGCAGGAGAGAAATAAGAAAGAAAGAAAGAAAGAAAGAGAGAGAGAGAGAGAGAGAGAGAGAGAGAGAGAGAGAGAAAGGAAGGAAGGAAGGAAGGAAGGAAGGAAGGAAGGAAGAAAGAAAGAAAGAAAGAAAGAAAGAAAGAAAGAAAGAAAGAAAGAAAGAAAGAAAAAGTCAAAGTGTATACTAAGTAATTTCAAAATATCTTACTCCCTATAAAATTATCCTGATGCTCAAAACTGTCTAGAGCTTTGAAATGTGCTTCTCGCTTCTTTCTCTTATCTGGATGGGTTAATTAACTTCACCCATCTTGCTGCTGAGCTGTGTTTCAGGCCAGGCACCTTCCAGCTTTACCTGAGCATCTGCCTTTCACTATGTTCCTCCAGACACAAACACGTACGTCCACGGGGATAACGTTGTGGGGTTTAGTCAAGTTGGCACTAGGTACTCAAAGTTCACTGGTGTGTTTGAGACAATTCAGGCCATTTGACGGCAAAGGAAAGATCACTGGGAGGGAGAACACTAAAAAGGGAAATGATAACAGCTACATTAGAAATATGTCATAGAAGCCTGGGTGGCTCAGTTGGTTAACGATTAGATTCTTGATTTGGCTCGGGTCATGATGTCAGAGTCATGAGATCAAGTTCTGCATGGGGCTCTGTGCTGAGCATGGAACCTGCATAAGATTCTCTCTCTCCTTCTCCCTCTGCCCCACTCCAGCTTGTGTTCTCTCTCAAAAAAAAAAGGTCATAAAAGAATGTATAAAGAATATCTTTCCTTCCCCTTACCAAAAGGTACATATCTGCCTCTACAACAATTAATTCTTAATTCTTAATATGCATGTAATCCTGGTGGATCTCCACCTTTAATACTGTCCAAGTTATCCAGTCAGAGCTACCTGGTCCTGAGATAGTACCAAGGTCATAGTGTTTATGGCCCCTTCACTTCCTTTGCTTTCCAGAGCAAGCAGTCCAAGTTCTAGGTAGATAAAGTCAACCTGGCATTGAAAAGAGCTAAGTTCTCCAGAGAGATTCCCACCTATGCCAGTGGAATGGCCCAGATGTTCCAGAGAGGCAGAAGTGACTGTCACAGGGAAATAAATAAGGATGATTTTTACCTATGCAGAGTCATTGGGTACATCTCTAAAGGGTTGAGGTCACTGTCATTTCTGTGTCTGGAACAAAGTAAACTGTCTCTGGAATCAGTGCCCTGTTTTCCTCTGGTTTACTCTAATTCTATATAAAATGGTTAAGTAAAACTGTGAGAGAAAAAGTACAAGTAACAAGGACAAAGAATGGAGAGAGGGATGGGTCCAGGAAACACTAAATAGGTTTGAAGCTCAAATGGTTTATTTTAAAGGTTCAAATTACTTGACCTCAAATAAGGACCTCTGCGTATTCCAATGAACTCACTAAAAATCAAATTTTTGTTGCAGAGACATAAAATTGCAGATATGTAAATAGACTTGGGTTAGGCCATACTGGGATCCAAGTTTAAGGGTCACGGTCTGGCCATTATGGAATATTTTAAACTTATCTCCACCTGATTCACTTGCCTCCTTTCAACTGACCTGGATAACATCTAATAACATCTGTGTTTCTTTTCCTCTTGGAATATTTTACAGTCAGTTCCCAGTGATTGAGCTATAGCTAGTATTTCTCCACCATAGTGATTCACCAAGTTGATATCCACTGGCTGTTGAGTTCTAATGGGGAGGACACCTGTTGTTTGAGCAGTATCCCTAATGCCTAGACATCCATATACCAGTGCATATTAGGGACCAACAGATCAAGAGGTGATTAAGAACAAACATTTTCCGGGTGCCTGGGTGGCTCAGAGGGTTAAGCCTCTGCCTTCAGCTCAGGTCATGATCTCAGGGTCCTGGGATCGAGGCCCACATTGGGCTCTCTGCTCAGCAGGGAGCCTGCTTTCTTCTCTCTCTCTGCCTACTTGTGATCTCTCTCTCTGTCAAATAAATAAATAAAGTCTTTATATATATATATAAAAAAAGAGCAAACGTTTTCTAAACGGTGGCAACAAGTCACTAATCAGGCCTGCTTTTCCTCTGGGCTGCCCCACTAACTGGGAGGGACCTAGGTCAAACGCTCTGCACATCAAAGGCATACTTCACAGGGTAGTCAGTAACAGACCCAGTAAGATCCTCCCTCCTAGAATGTCTGAATGTGAGACACCAAGAAGGAGGGACATAAGAGACCCACAGACAAGAAGCCAAAGCAATGAGGCACAGAAGCAACCAGTAAAGAGAGGCCATGTGGTAGGGAGTATTAGCAAGGAGAGAGAGGACAGTCAATATCCTCAGAAGGAGAGAGTCACAGTGAACACTCGGGCCAAGAGAGTGGACTCATGCTTCTGTTGTACCCGGACACTGTTCCATTTCTCTTTGAAGTCTTCTTTAGGGACTACTAAGGTGGTTTTTCCTTCTCCATATTCCTTAGATCCTAACGACCTCAGGGACATACCCCCTCCAGCGTAGTAATAATGTGACCATTGTTCACAGTATTTGGAAACTTTCTGGAGATGACTTCAAAACCTGAGCAAGATTCTCCTGAATGTCCATAAGAAATCTTTCATCTCTGAGAAAAAATTCTTTGAAAACTGGAAAAGAGTGAAAGAGTAATTCAGAGTCAAATCTTTGAAAGAAGTTACCTCTACCTTCTAACTGGAGACTCTTTAAAAAAAATTAGATATGATCCTAAAAATAGGATTCTGCAAAGAACATAATAAATATTTTAGGCTTAGGACCATATGGTCTCTGTCAAAACTGCTCAGCCCTCTCACTGTAGCATGAAAGCAGCCATAGACAGTACATAAATGAATAAACACCACTGCATTTCAACAAAATATTATTTATGAATAGAGGAATGTGAATTTCATGCAATTTTCATGTGTCACAATATATTATTTTTCTTTTGATCTTTTTTAACCTTTTAAAAATGTAAAGACCATTTTTAGCTCTGGAGCCATACCAAGCAGGTGGTCAGGTTAGAGTTGATGGAGGCCATATTTTGCTGGACCACATCCTAAAGAAAAGAAAGTGTTAAAGCATGTACCTGTATGTGTGTGTGTGTGGTTGTGGACACGCATGCGTGCACAAGTGCACACACTCAAAGGTGTTAAACTGGCTCTAAAGACAATTCCAAAAAAAGTTCCCAGACCTTTAGCGGGAGTGATCTCATTGAAAAAAGTGATAGCTTCCCAAGGTGATTATAGTGAAGTGCGAAATTATCACAATATATAAGCCCCTTGGGGACAGAGACTATGCCTTATGCATTTTAGTTTCCATCACTTGCGTTACAAATAATCCACATTCAATTTATTTTTTGCCAATTGAATGCATTTTAATGAGTTTGTTAAAAGCCATCTCATTACATGATCGCCATCCCTTGAATACTAACTAAAAATTCAAAGATTCTTGGGCAATTTAGATCAATACACCTTTAACAGAGTATTCAAATATTATCCATCATTAACATTTGGCTCATTCATTAGTAATTCCAATCTGGAAAACTGTAACCTGTCTTTATTTTTTTTTCAATTTTTTATTTATTTATTTTACATACAGAAACACAGCTAGAGAAGGAACACAAGCAGGGGGAGTAAGAGAGGGAGAAGCAGGCTCCCCACCAAGGAGGGAGCCCCATGTGGGGCTCAATCCCGGGACTCCAGGATCATGACCTGAGCCAAAGGCAGATGCTTAACGACTGAGCCACCCAGGTACCCCTATAATCTGTCTTTAAAACTGTCTTTTAAAAATAACTGGAAAACTAAAGTCACTCTTTTCTATATCTTCCCTCACCTTACCATCTTACCAAAATTCTAGTTGGCAATAAAAATGGGCTAAACTTCAAGGCTCCAATCACATTACGATAGGCTGAGACAATGGAGTCAAAAGTTAGGTTGCTTTTTGACTCAAGAACATTCTTTCTATAGATTGTTAGTGTGACCCTCACTTAAAATCAGAGCTATATATGGGAATAGAAACTATGTACAGAATCTCAGTGTTTCAGACTGATAAGTCCAGCCCTTGTAACACAAAAAGAGAGCAAAGTTTTAACTGTGCATTGATTTTTAAATTTCAAGAATTTTTACCATTATTCTCAATTGGGCAGAGCACACCTTGGAAAGTTTTCTACAAAACATTTTTGGAAGGTAAGCTGACCTCATCTGTTGTCACATCTCATACTTTCTCTATTCTTCTTCTGTCCCTCCCTCCCTCTACCCTCCCCGCTCCGTATAAACACACAGGTAAGCATGTATGTAATATATACTCTCTCTCCAGGACAGCCAACCTATTAGGACAGTTTCTCCAAAAAATTTCATTCAGATCCAATCTTCCTTCACTAAAGCCCAATTTAGAGAGACGAGACCCCAGGCATGGCCAGGAGTATCCTGATCCCATGTACAAAAACAAGAGCAAAGACCCTCGCAAACAGTCCCTCCTGAAGAAGAGGCCCCTCCCTGCTCAGCTCCTCCTCTGAGACGCTCTGTGGACCATGCCCAGAGAACCCTCCTCACTGAGGAACACACAGCATGGAGGGCAGTCGGACGTGAGGAAGGACCACCTTTGGTGAGTCAACCCAGTGTCCAGTTTCAGACCAAACCGCACACTAGAAAGAGTCCTGCGGTCAGTGTCCCACAAAGCCATGCAACTACCATCCCACCTCCCCACATCACTCAGAAACCTCACGAGATACCCAATGCATAACATCCCCAGGGGACCCGAACAATCGCTCAACCAGCTTTGCCACATCGGGGAGGGCCAGGAGCCATTTGCAGTGACTGAATCCTGCTGGGCCAGGTGGGGTGGCAGCCATGGGCCATGGCATGGGTCTCTGAACAGGGCAGTCGGCCTGTGGCTCTGCACTCCCAGTCCAGTTTCCCTAAAGCAGCTACAGTCAAGTCTTTAAAAGACATCAGACCGTGTCACCCCCCCCTTGTCAATATCCCCCAGTTGCTTTCCATTATGCATGGGATGAACATCCAAATTTGTCGGCAGGGTGAGCTGGACTCTCGTCCCTACTACAGTGGGCTCATCCTTTGGCCTGCAACATTGGGTTCACCTGCATTCCTGCTTCTGGTTGCAGAAGTGGGAGGCATTCTCACGAACTGTGGGACATGGAGGTGAATGAAGGGATGGTTTCCCCCAGCTAACTCCCTGCTGGTTCAGTCAGGAGCTGCTCCCTCCCTTTGCCCACCTCCCTTTACCAGCCCTGTGCTACTGCGGTACTGCACTGATCCTTACTGCTTTTCCTAAACCCTGCCCACATCAAAACCCTCTCCAAATAACCCAGTTAGTGTGCCTTTGGTTTCCTGCTCTGTATGGCCTCTAATGCCCTAAATGAACTGACTTCTGCCTCCTATTCCACGTTCATATTATTGAACTCACTCTCACTCACTTCCTCCCAAGCCACTTGGGCTTTCTTTCTGGTTCTAGAACTTTCCAAGCCTGTCCCTATCTCTGGACCTTCGTCTTTACCTAAAACAAAGATGGCTGGCTCCTGCCCATCTTTCAGGAGGCAAACATTCCCTCCTCAGGCCTTCTCACACCACCTAATTTCTAGAACACCACGCTGCCTGTGTTTTTAAGCACACAGAACAGCAAGGATATTCTTGTCTCTTGTTCACCCCTTTAAACTCTGAACCCAGAACCATTCCTGATACATAGAAATGATGATGCAAAAAGCTTTTCTGTTGAATTAATAAACAGCATCTTATATGTTCAGTATACCAGGGGAGAAGAGGAATGTAAGTACAGAAGGGCCAAGTTGAAGAAAATCATTAAACCTACCCTGGAAACTTTCCAGTAGTCTTTCAAGAATAGGAGATTATTAAATTATCAATGATTTTTTTCAATCAATAAGTACTTCAATCAATAAATGCCAGTCACTAGTAAAATAATAGTAAGCAAGATAGATCTGACCCTTTATGGGACTTACAGACATTTGGTAAGCAACAAAACTAGATGAGGAATCAGGGATGTAACAATTTCCCTCATGAAGTTTAGGGTAATCTGGGGCACACAGAGAGGGTCATGGGGACTCAAAATGCAGAGACTCCTAGAATGAACCAACCCACACCAGACATTGTGAGTGAGTAGAGTGACAGAGGAAACTAGGTTTTACAAGCACATCCAGTACCATATACAGTGAGACAGGTTATCAAGAATGTCTTAAGTGCTCACATACCAACCAGTCCTCAGCTGGGCTCTGCACACCTGAGAGCCTCAGCTGTATTGATGAGGAGCCTCCTTTCTACATAGTCAAACTCAGGTTCATATGCATGACCTCCAACTCTCTCGTGCTTTAGAATGGGAGTCATGTTTTATCTTTCTCTTGGCACAGGTGATAACACCCAGCAGAAGAAAGAAGGCAAAATCACTTCCCTTATCCACCTCCACCCAAAATAATGTTTGGGAACAATCAAAGGTCCATTAAACAGAGCTAGCAATACACACAGCCTTCCTATCTTATCTAAAAATAATGAGTTGAGTAGGAGAAGGAAAGGAAATGGGAAGTAGGGTAATCCAGGGAGAGAAACGAAACAACAGAGACTTTGGACACAGAAACAAACTGAGGGACTTGGAGGGAGGGGGTGGGGGGATAGGAGAGCCTGGTGGTGGGTACTGAGAGCACCTATTGCATGGAGCACTGGGTGTGGGGAATGGGGAATGAATCTTGGAACACTGGGAAAAAAAAATATTTAAGTAACAATAAAAAAAACCCTGAAAAAAATAAAATAAATAAAAATAATGAGTCTGAATTACATAATTCTTTTAAAGAATGAATTGAAATATTACAATACTATATTACAATAGTCAATTCTTACAAACAAGAAATCCAAGATCTATTTTTTTTGCAAGATTTTAAGTAATCTCTACACTCAACATGGGGCGCGAATTCACAATCCCAAAATCAAGAGCCTCAGGCTCCACCAACCAAGCCGCCAGGCACCCCTCCAGGATCTACTTTTGTAGTCCAAAAACCAGAATTCTTAGCTCTTTTTCTTTGAGTAAGGAATCTGCATGCATTTTTGGTCAGGGCAGTGATAGGCAGGATGACCAAGGTGGTCAAAGCTTGGCGGGTCTTCAAATACCAAGACGAGAACCTGCCGGTCAGACTGCCTTGGCCACCGAGGCTTACCTGTGACAAAAAACCACCCAGGTATCCACACTAACTTTCCAGCAACAGACATGAAATCAGAATTATCACTTGCATGGTCTCCAGCTTAAGCCTGATTTCTGCCATTTATATGTGAAGCCACTGAAGACCTGTCAGGTTAAATGGTTTGCCAACGTTACGTGGTGTGTGAGGGGGATGAGGGGAAACGGAGTCACTAGGTTAACCTCGTGACTCTTCTGAAAGAATTGCTCAGTTATTTGGTCCGTGGAAAGTTCTGAGGAGTTGGAGAAACCATGTCTCCTGAGGTAAATTGGCTTAACAGAGCTTTTTCAGGCATGGCTGTCACCTTGTCATGAGGTGATTCTCAGAAAAGGAAAACAAATGAGGAGTTTCTGGCTCAGTGCTGAGGGAAGTTGAAACCTATTCAACCCTCTGCTTTTCAGCATTGCTAGTGTACCCGTTTGACGGCAATTGCTTCAACGAGCATTGTTGAACTGCACTGAGTTGGGATCAATCCATCGCACAGCTCAGAGCCTACAGATGCATGTTTCAGTGCATTTCAGAAATGACTCACTAAATCAATCTTTCCTTTTTTCCCCCTCTACAAAGTACAGAGGAGTTGGTCTTTCCCTAAGATGCACCCATAATTTGAACCAGAAAACAGATCCCTCCCCTCTTTTACACAGACCACCTCCTCCATTTCACCCCATATTGTCCCTTTATTTCACCAGAAGTCCCCATAACAACAGCAGAAAGGGAAATTCATCTTCCACCCAGCCTGTGGCTCTGAAAAGGACCCCTACCCACCCACGGCCAACCCTCACTTCAGTCTTTGCTGTTGTATGCAAAGGACATTTGAAGCAATGACCAGAGGAAAGTAGGGTTAAGGTGGAGGGCGGGCAGGATGGAAGTAATGTTTGCTGAGTGTAGCCTTGACCACGTTAATAGGATCAGAGGCAGAGCACTCATGGCCCCGAGCCTGCGTTCCAGCAAAGGAGGGAGAATAAGACCAGCTGGGGGGGGGGGGGAGGTGGCGGGGAGCTGGGTCAGAATGACCTAGGTCGTGCTCATCGTGCTCAGATCTACTCTGAGTGACTAAACTAGTTCCAACCACCAGGGACAGCAGCAGGTGAGATCACAGCTGTGGGGTCAGGGCTGACAGGGATAGATCCCAGCCCCAATTCTCATGGCTGAGTGACCTGGACAAAATCACACTCTGTGCCTCATCCTTCACTCCTGTCATCACAAACAGGCAACAAGATAATGCCAACACATGCCTGTCCAGCATTAGCCCTTGATGTATATTAGCTATGGTATTCTCTCTAGATCAACCTGGTTAAAAGTTTGCACCAAATCTTTATTAAAAAGGAAATTCAAAAAAAAAAAAAAAAAAAAAAAGGAAATTCACAAAAGAAATGTAATGTAGCTAATTTTGCCAAAACTCCCAGTGCAGAAACTACAAGTCCTACGATGTAGCCACAGACAAATGGAATCAGAGTAAAGGGGATCATAGTGGTCCTGTCACCAATTTCTGAAATGGGGGAAGAATTAGGATTTCTACCTACAGCACAGTGGCCATGCTGTCCTCCAGCCCACCCACTGTCACATGCTGCGTGCAGTACCCAGACCACCATGTGCCATCCAGACCACAGTCAGGATCCCTTATTTTGCCCCAGCCATAAATTGCACACTCCCAGGAATGGGATGATAGAGTCTCCAGGAGGCAAGACCAGAGCTTAACTTTGTTTTTAATTTTTTAAATTTATTTATCTGAGACAGAGAGAGCACGAGCAGGGGGCAGCAGCAGAGGGAGAGGGAGAAGCAGGCTCCCCACTGAACAGGGAGCCTGATGCAGGACACAATCCCAGGACGCTGAGATCATGACCTGAGCCAAAGACAGACACTCAACCCACTGGGCCACTGAAGCACCCCTAACTTTCTTTAAAACCACAGGCAAGATGACAATTTTCTTTAAACACGGGCATGTCTGCCTTAAGCATTAGGGTCCTTAGAAGGAGTGTGTCATTCCAACACTCGCTCTATTTATGGGCAGCTGAAACAGGGACACAAGGATTCAAGGACATGATTTTCAGGACGGAATGAGCTTCCAAAGCAGTTAAGTGAACAATCTAATTTGGACCATTACCAGGACATCTCATGACTATCCCGTTTTGGTATGATTCACCTGCATTTCTCAAAGAGTGTCTTTTCCCCTGACACCCTGAACTGAGTCACTCTGGCAAAGACTGCGAGCATTACAGTTAGTGGGGTAGAGAGAAAAACACCAGCCCTGGGCACTCACTGCTGTGGGTGGAAGGCATGAAATCTGGACAGCTGAGGGGACAAGGGGGCAGAAAGGGAGGTGTCGGCAGAGGTTAGAGTGGAGAAGAGCATGACAAGTGAGCCACCTGGAAAAGAGGATGATCTGACCAGAAGCAGCAGTGAGTCTGATGTCAACATAAAGAAGCTTGGAAAGATTGGGGGGGAGGGGGAGCACAGTAAAACTAAAAATTCAATTATAAAAAAAAATTTTCTCCCCAGAGAATGAAGAAGGCATTCGAACAGCTGGGGCATTGTTCATGTGGCCACTGGGACCATTGATATTTTTTTCTGTGAGTCTAAAATGATGGCCAGGATGGGTGTGACTTCCCAAGGATACCAAGAAGGTTCCTATGCCTCCAAACCAATACACAGAGTTCCCGGGAATAGCACAGTGCTGTTACTCTGCAGTTAAGAAAAATGTAAAAGCATCTAACTACCATCCTTGGAACAATGTGACCCAAACACCTTCCTTTTTAGTGTTGCAAAGCATTCCTTATTGTTGTTGTTGTTCAAGAAAGTCCACGTAGCAGAAGCTCACCGTATCTTCCTCATGTTGCAGGGAAGAGCAAGAGTGCTTTAGGTAAGAAAATAAAAATGCTACTAATAGGAAGGGCCCATGGAGGAGCAGGGTGTACCGGGGCCTCACCTGATTTATGTTCACTAATAGCTTCTAGGAGGAGAGAAACAATGGTGAGCATGAATTGCATCACATGGGATGTTTTGCTTCAAAGAATTCTTTGCCTCATTTTCCTGCTGCCCATACATGCTGCAAATGAGAAAGGGCCCAGCTGACAGCTTTCCTTCTGATTTATAGGAAAGGTTATCTAATACCAAGTTAGCATTTTGCTAAATAGGAAGCTGTCCCACCACCCCTCTCCCCATTCTCTTTAGGTTTGCTGTGTATCTGGAGCTGGGAATCTGTACCTATCACAAAAGCAATGGAAATGTCCTCATGACTACTGCTCAAGGTGATCCAAAATTTGGGGGCAGTAGTTCAGGTCATAGATCTATGACTTTCAGAATTACATGGAGTATGAATCTGATGATACTATATATGCATGCCATGCACGTGGGTAGAATATTCATGAACTCACACAGTAAATACTATTTGGATCAATGAGATTTTCGTCTAATATTTATGGTATTGCCAAAAAAATGAGATCAGATTCTGTAAAAGACAACGATATTAGGAAAATAAAACCCATTTTTCCTTACTTAACTTCTGAACTCTAAAGTATTTTCCTAAAATACTGGTTTAAAAACTGCACAGAATTATTGTATATAGTTATGATGCTTTTAAAGTACAGCCCTTTAATTGTAAATAATGACCTAATTCTCCTTCCAATGACATCATTTTCAATTACCAGAGACCCCCAAGGATAGAAAATAACAGAGTCTCAAAACAATTACCTTCCTTAGAGGCAGAACCAAAAAAACAAACTAAAAACAAAAACAAAAACAAAAACAAAAAAAAGAGAAGCCCCTGTCACTGCCACCAGAGATACCAGAAAATAAATTAACAGAAACAGATATTTACATATCCTCAATAAAGGTGCATCATCAGAAAGTGGAATATAAATAAAAGCAGAGGAAGAATGCTTGCACTTGCCCACAAAAAATTTCACTGAACTGTCCAGAACCTCACAGTCTATAACACTGTCTATATTAAAATAGTATATCACACCTGCCAAAAGACCAAGACAAAAGCAGAAGGTCACTGGAGATCTTTGCTACTATGTGACTGCTTGTCCAAGAGCAAAGTCACCAAGGAATGTGTGCTGTGATTGGGATGTGGCAGAAGAGGTCTGGCACAGTGGTCCGGCATGCGTACTATCAAAGTCACAAGCAGGAACACCAGGCCTGTCCAGGGAACTTGGAATGGTCAGGTCAAACCAAGCTTGCCATGAAACCTCAGGAAAGCCCCACACTGTTTTCAGCTCAGCCCAATGCTATTATTATTCATCTATGAGTTCTGAGGGCTTATTTTCAATTCAAAGGGCTATTCTTAAAATTAAATTGAGGCCATTTGGAAAGCCAAATTTCATGAGACAATGTATTCTGAGACAATTCTTCACCCTGTACAAGTGTGTTCCTTCTCTTGCTTTCCCTTGATCCAATTCCATCAAAGCAATTCGGTTGTACAATTCTATTAAGACCATTATTTGTCTTACATTTGACATATCCACTTGGCTTGTATATCAGCTAACCTGGGGGGGTGGGGGAGGAGAGAAACTTTCCCCAAAGGTATTCCAGCCTTTTATGATAAGTCGTTTCAGACCTCCCTTTGATATTTGCTCGGATTTTGTTGATGTGGACCTCAGACTGTCTTCTGATTTCTAGGGTTATTTTACCCTTTGTAATAATGCTACTGCATTATCAGAATCAAATAAATAAATCATAACAAATAACTCTATAGATCCCTAAAAATAAGTTCAGTTTTAGTATTCACTGCACTATGCTAATTCCCTAGCACCTAAGAATTTTGGTTCTACTCCAAAAAGTGGTCATCTATCATGCTTAAGTTGCTTTTCTGATATTTTTCATGTTAAAAATACAGGAGTTTACTCTTTCAGCCATGTAGAAGCACCGTTTACTTCAGGTGCCTAGCTGCCGCAGAAGGTCTGCTCTGGTACTGCTCTTTCCTAAAAAAAAGGAGCCTGAAGGTGGAAGTCATATTTTGCTGAAATACACCTCTGCCACATTTCCCATCATGAAAGACACTGGTCTTCAAAGTAGGTTATGGAAACACCTAAGGATGCCCTGAGGAGAATGAGGCAAGTTACAGATCCTCAACTTCTCTACACACCCATTCCTAACAGTGGTTTTCTCAAGGCAGTATGCCTGAGACATATCACTCCTTGCCCCTTTCATAATATCTGAACACTCTTAGCTTGGTCCATTTTCCCAAGGGCCAAACAGGATAGCTGAACAGAGAGACAAGATGAATGCTCTTTGAAGCCAGAGTCATCTTAACCATCTCCCAAGACATGCACTGTCAATAATAATTTTACTTTTGCATGTGTTGTCCTAATGTTATGTATTTTGCTATAGCTTGTAATAAATGCATGCTTCCTGATCCACTGTGTATGAATAATTATAATGGTAAGTGGATCTAGAAGAAAAATACTCATACTTTAAAGACTTAAGGTGGTAAGAAATTCCAAAAATTTAAATGCATAATAATTATTTTGGGGCTAAAAAGTAAAGTGAGGTGAAAGACATTCAAACATAACAGTATATTACATTAGAACACTTTTCTGTGAAGGAAGACCAATAGAAAGACAACTATTAACACAGAAAGAGATGATACAAGTTTCCTACTGTTATGGAAAAGATTCTCCATGAATTTTTCTAAAAAGATTACAGTGGGAATCAAATTACTATGGAATTCAAATGTGTTGGGTACACTTTAAAGAGTCATCTAAAAATTTATTTTGAGGTGCCATTATTTACCAAATAATGGAAGTTACATCCTTGGGAACATTTAAATATACAATGAAAAATTTTAAATGACAACATAAAAATGTGAAAGACGGGACTTAAAAGCAGAATCACATAATACCTAGGGGTGTGTGTGTGTGAGAGAGAGAGAGAGAGAGAGAGAGAGAGAGAGAGGAGAGAGGAGAGACTTGCAAGCATCCACACCTGCAGGATGACTGGCAGACCATCTCTGGCACCCACCTGTGGGTTGAAATATTGTGGCCTTTTAGACTAGAAAGATTAAAGAATTTTGCAATGGCATCTCTATTTGTCAAATGAGCCAATATAAATAATTTGACAAGGCTACCTTTAGTCAATTTCCACTAAATACAGCCAGTCCAATGTAACACAATTCACTGTTGGCTTAGACCCCTGTAGTTTTGACAACACTAATAAGGAGTACCATACCAAAAGAACAGTGAGCAGGACAAAGTACAGGTAAAGCCAAAGAACACACCAAACTTGCAAAGGAGAAATGTGCCTATAAACTTCTGCATAAAGGGCCATTTAAAAGCATCAAGATAGAATATTTGCTACAGAGCAGGGTTGAATGCAGTAGTCTTGCTTCTTTTATTTCTGAATATCTCAGCTTAGCTCTCAGACCCTCATGGTTGAACCCTGAATATGTCAAGTCAAGTGAACTGAGCCCATCCCAGAGGTTTATGCCCCTTTCTCCCCGCCAACTCAGACTCCTTTCGATACACACACACTTCTTATCCTCTCCCAACTCTCCTTCTTCTTTTCTCCCTGAGTGTGATCTATGGTTGTGGAAGATCTGCAGACAGAGGGAGGAAGGGGGCAACATATCCATGAAAATGTTTTGTCCATACTGGCCTCTGCTAAGATGTAATCTGCCTCATCTGGGTCCCCATATTCCATACTGACATCCAGTATGAAGCCTGCCTGTCTCATCCCGCAGAGCCTCAGATGGCCAGGACTCTGAGTCCTTCCAAGCCTAAGACAGGATCAGGCAAATGTATGTCATATATCACCCAGGAAATTCCATATTCCATACATGGCTGAGATTCATCAAGACTCACATGTGAAGTGGGGATTATATCAGACATTCTTTTAATTTCTCTAAATCGATGCCTTAATATCTAAAAAATGTCTCCTAGCTGTTCCCAAATGAACTGGACTCACCCAAAAACATGTGGAAATTTTAAATAACACCAAACCATATACTCTAACATCACAGTGAATATGAACCCCATGAGGGCCACCCCTTTCAAAGCTCAGTATCCAATCCTAAAATCGCCAACCCCACCTTTCCCATTCCTTCCAAAACCACAATCCATGTGCTTTCCTCCTGTTCTGCTCCCCCACACTGCACCATGAAGGTCCTCGATGTTTCCCCTAAGTAACCCTGAGTAGCACACTGTGCTCTGCCCATGGGCTTATAGTCTAACAAAACTGTGAAACTTTGGTTTTTCTCCCCTCATCTACATCTGGTCCCACCCAAGGTAAAATGCTTAAAACAGGGATGCCTGGGTGGCTCAGTTGGTTAAGCATCTGCCTTTGGCTCAGGTCATGGTCCGGGAGACCCAGGATCAAGCCCTGCATCGGGCTTCCTGCTCGGCGGGAAGCCTGCTTCTCCCTCTCTCACTCCCCTTGCTTGTGCTCCCTCTCTCACTGTGTCTCTCTGTCAAATAAATAAATAAAATCTTTAAAAAAAGAAAAAAACACAAAGATGGCATCATTTTTTCCAGGGCCCCGTGGCTGTGAGGTACATTACCTAAAGAAAATGTTCTATTAGGAAACAGAAATTGTGGGGGGAGGGTGCAGGCTGAGCTGCCAAACTGTATCCAGTCCATGTAGAAGGAGCTGGGCAGAGACCAATTTCACATTCCTTACAATGCTGTTAGGCAGACAAAACAAAAGCCTGTAGGCCAAAATTAAATAGTGAAAAAGAAACAGGTAAATTAAGCAAATTGGTCATTCACTGAATTGTCTTTCAGCAAATTAACCTAGGATGGACATAATTGGCAATAAAGAAGGAATGGAATTTAACGAAGATTTAGTAATTGTCCCTGAGGGATGACCTAGCAATTGCAAATGTTGGATGTCATTGCAAACAAGCCTTTTAAAGATCACTTTCAAAGCAATACATGAGCAGCTGCAGTGTGGCAATCGGAAATACAGTCACGGGACAAATGGGAGGCAGAGAACTATCCTAATGTTACACAAACAGGTTCTAGTGGCTCAGGATAAATTTCCAGTTACAGCAGCATGCATGATTCAGAAAGTGCTGTATCTCAAACAACTTAGACAGAAGTGAAGTTGACATGCCTCACAAAACTGCATTAGAGAATTCAAAAAGTGGTTTTAGCGATGATGAAGACACGATGTCAAAGAGGAATATGAAGACCACGGACACAGTGAAAGGAGGAAAAAGCATACCTCTGTATTCACACTGTTTCACGTAATGTCACTGTGAACATGGAGTATATACCAACATTAAATATCATAACCAGGCTCTTGACTGTTTCAACTCTATCTCTTCAGGTTCATTTATTCTTGTTTGGGGAAAAAAACAGATCTTCTCATTGAGAAAACAGATGATTGGGGTCACTTTACAGATGAGGTTTGCAGCACGTGGTGAGTGAGAAGGGACCACCCTCATAGAAGCCAGAATGACAAAGCGCAGGACGTGACCTGGACAGCCAGTTCTGGGACAGCGGCTGATCACACTGCTGGGAAGGTGAAGGTGAGTAAGGAGAGAAGAAAGGACGCTCCAAGTAAAGGCTGAAGGAGGTAGAGTCCTGCTCCTGGAGGGAGAGGCACAGCAGAAAGGAACTGGGAGGAAATGGTGAAGCAGATAGAAGGAAGAACAAGGTGAGCCTGGAGTGTCCATCAAAGGACAAACAGGCCCAGAGCCAGGGACAGATACTAATCATTCTTCTTTCCTCTAAGAATGAAATGAAGACAATAAAGAAGTGACTGACTATTGCAGGAGAGGCAATTGTAAGAGATGGTGGCATCTTAGTAGATAAGAGTCA
Organism: Spilogale gracilis; assembly: GCA_004023965.1. Taxonomy (NCBI): domain Eukaryota; kingdom Metazoa; phylum Chordata; class Mammalia; order Carnivora; family Mephitidae; genus Spilogale; species Spilogale gracilis. The sequence goes on along the minus strand of PITA01004159.1, from coordinate 19,770 downwards.
GAGCCCAAGTCACACAAGGCAATGCATTGACAAAAGGGAGGAAGTCTGAAAGATGCCTCCTGGTTTCCCTATCACCAGGATTCTGGTCCATTTCATGGAAAAGGCAACTGTGGAAGAGAACCAGTGCTGGGTAGAAAAGACACAAGAGAGGACAGAGCATAATGAAGTGGAGCAAGGCTTCCTTCCTTTCCCCTTTCCTTCAGTGGCAACATGGGCAGTATCACGTTTATGTCCCGTATTTACAGGCATGGAAACTTCCATGTTCCGTACACTGTGTCAACAAAGGAAAGTTCCAAAATACATTTTAGAATCACCCAATTTGTTCCATGGAATGTGGAGTTTACAATAATGGGCACCTGACCTGGGTGGGAAGAAAGGAGGTACTTCTGGTGCATGGAAGGAAGCTCTGTGGGTAAGCACCAGGGGAGGGTGCTCTTCTGCACACCACTGGAGCAAGAGGCTGATCCTGAGATCCTAGAGAAATTAAAACCATGATGGCTCATCAGACAGGACCTCCTCCTACTGGACTCCAAAAAACACTAACTTTTGGGGTTTTTTTTTAGAAGAAAGGGCTGGTTCTGATACAGAAACCTGGTGCACAAAAAGGAAGCATTCCTGTTTGTTGCCTGCCCTTATGGCCTCATCATCACTGTAATTCAGTATTTCGCCTCCAGTTAGAATACTGTACAATGGAGCCTTGGGGACACATGGATAATGTCTCCGTCTACACCACTGGAACCACACGGTGGTGAGCCAGCACTAACTCCAGGGACAAGCACCCACTCTGAAACCCAGGCTTTATTATACAGATGCTGATCAGACAGCTGCCAATCCAGAGAAACATAAGGGTGGGACTAAATGCCTTTTCTTGTGGAAGGAGGAAGAGAGAAAGGGCCTCTCCGACACATTCAGCGACCAGGGAGTAAAGTATTCTCGGCCATCTTCCCAATCATGCAGGTAGTGACAGAGTCAAGGAGGTCACCATGGATACATCTGGTTGCATCTGTCTGAATTATTTGCATTGAACAGATTGCTACAAGGTGGTTGTTTTTTTTTTTTTTCCTGGTCTCATTGTGTGTGTGTGTGTGTGTGTGTGTGTGTGTGTGTGTGTGTGTATGTGTAATGCCAATTAAATAATAGGAATGAAAATTAGAAAGGAAAATATCTGCCCCTGCTGGGTTTAATCTCATTAGTGCAAAGTCAAATGATAAGTCCTAAAAAGGTCCCCAACAGGCAGTAAAGACCCCATTAAAGCTGCAAGTGTCTTCTGCATCACAACGAGAAAATGAATCAGAATTGCTCACTCTGTGGAAGACACCAGAACCATTCCAATAATAAGACTGCATTAGGGTTTCGGTAGCCTTGTGTCTCCACCTAAGCGAACAGCAGGGAGACTGCCAGGATACATCCCCAACTTAGAATCCATAACACAAAATTACCACGTTGGGCATTTTAAGGACAGGTGTCACATCTCCCTGGGTTTACTGTGAACCCCGAAAGATGCTTACTTTACAGTGCTCATGGCTTATATAATCTTCATGCATCAGACTTTTTACCCTAATTAACCAAACCAGCCAGCTATAAGTTTGCCAGCAGCACTGGGTAGCTCTCGGGGAAAAAATGCAAAATGCAAGGGTCTGTCCAATTTAAGCCTCAGAGTGCATTTTAAAGAAGGGCTGGAGCAGCTGGAAAGTATACCAGCAGGCTTCTGGTCCTTAGCTAAGCCTCAGGAATACCAAATTTTCCCTTCCTTCAGAAAGTTTGAGAAATGTCAGCTACAGCTGTTTTGAATCAAGATGATTCAAGCAGAAGAGCTGGAATAGAAGACTATGCAAAAAAATGGCCAAGCCCAGAGTGTTTTCTTCAGTGACATGCTGACATGTAGCTTGACTTTCAAAGTGTTCATGTATTTTTTCCCATTTTCCTTTCGCCCTGAGAAGCAGAGGAAACAAGAATGAGGCCAATATTTCAGGTGGAGAGAGGAAGCACAGATACAAACCCTAGACATATTGATCATCTTTAGTCTCTGGCCCCACTGAGCTTCCAGCCCAAGGAGGCCAGCAAAGATGCACAGCATGTGCCAACACCTTTCTGGAAAAAAAAAAATTTTACCTGGGATGAGACACAAGTGCCTTGCCATTACAGGGTGCTGAAAATTAATTACTTTCCTACCAAGGACAGAGAAAAGGAGACATTTTCCCAGTCCCTGACTAGTAAAAAGTAATCTTCCTGACCCAACAACCTTTAACACGGGTCCAGAGTTAGGCCTCTGGGGTTCTCTGAATCCCCGTGATTATTATGCAAAAGTGTGGAGTGTGTGTCTGTGTTTGTGTGTCCGCATGCATGCTCACAAGTGAAAATTCATAAGGGTAACTTTCATCAGATTCTCTACCTCTACGACCTGTGAAAGGTTAAGAATTCTGATATCCTGATCTCTGTATATGAAGAGGAGCCTAAAGTAAGTACTTTGATGAGACGGTACACCGTCTACCTCAGTGTAGAATTGGGAAGAGCAAAGACAGAGAGCCCTGGATGAGACACCAAGATTCTACTCATGAAAACTGGAATAGGGTCAACTCTGAAAAGCAGTGGAAACCCCAGGAGGTGAGACACTCTCAAGGGGAGGCAGTGGTCTCCAGTGGGAAGATCAAAGAGTTTGGGACTAAGCCAAAAGTATATTTGCCAACATCAACCATGTGATCTTGGCCAAGGTATTCAACATCACTTAGGTTCAGTTTCCTCCTCCTTGAAATAATAAAAATATGAAAATAACCAGTCTCATCACTCAGCATTGTTTCAAGGATTCAGTGATATGATAGAGGTCAAGTTCCTGGCAAACAGAGACCCTCAATAAATGCTAGTTCACTTCCCCCTCCCCTTGTTTGGGCGGCTTGATAAAGGATAACAAGAATAGGAAGGAAGAAAGGGTGATGAGGGAAGAGAAGGGAAGAGGAAGAGAGGAGGAAAGAAAGAGCTGACCCTAGAAAAATTATAAGGAATCAAAAAAATAGGATTAACATGTAGTTGGACAAGAGAAGAGAGAAAAGGCACCCAGGGACTACACAGAATGAACCAAACAGGGACAGAGCCTCAGATAGCCTTGGACCAAACCCGAGACATGGGAACTTGGACTCATATCCAAACCTTGGGATTCTTAGTCAGGTACTCTTCCCATTATTTCTCCCTAAATCCTACTCCCATATATCTGTATTGTTTCATTATTTGCATTCTGTCCCTCTCCACTTAACTGTATGACTAAACACAGTTAGCAATTACATTAGTAGATCTAGTCACTGTAAACAACAAAACGTAATGCACAGGTATAACACAATATTCAAATCACAAGCCAAGTGTCAGGGCAAAACAAATGAGGAGCAAAGAGACTATCAACACCTGTACATAATGCCATGTGGATGGCGGTTCTCCGTTATCAGGAGAGAGCTCCATGCTGAAAAGACACTTGACAGGTACCCTTCCTCCTCAGCCAACTGGTGGCTGGGGGTTGCCCAGGGCAACACTGCCTGTTCTCTCGGCCCTAGATTCCCTAAGACAGTTCTGATTTTGAATTACATGATGTGGCAGATCTCAAATTCCTTGCCAGAGCAGTGGAAACTAGAAGGTCCTTGACATTTGGCCTCACAGCAGTTACAGGGCAAGAAGCTGCCTGGGGTCGGTCTGATGATGAGAAAAATCTTCCCTTGACCAGGAGAAATAGGTGGGGGAAAAGCAAGACCAGGAGCCCTGGCTTCATGGCTTCTAAAGAGCATAAAGGAGGGTCAGCACTGAGATATAGACTAAATGCATGTCCCCACACACTGTTAGGGAAAAATTATTTTTCTTTGTCAAGATAACTGTCCCATGATGTTGTCACTTATAAAGTTCAAAAAAATAAATAAAATAAATACAAAATTCTCCCTTACCTTCTTCTTTCCATATCCTGATACTGATTTCTTTTAACCAATCAGGCTGGCATACTTTGACATTATCTGCACATCTCTTTAAATATTTTTTCCTGAACATAATCAAATTGTCCCATCAGTAGACTAACAGACAAACTGTGTTTTATGATGGATGGATGGATGGATGGATGGATGGAGGGAGGGAGAGAGAGAGAGAGAAAGATAAATGGGTAGAAATAGATCCAGTCAACATTCACCGTTTTCGATTATTCAAAAGCACAACAATGGCTAAGGTGCCTAAATTAATTACAAATAGCATAAGAGTTACTCACATTCTTCCTTAAATATATACACCAATCCTTACCTCTCCCAACTCCTTCAAATGCCCAGAGGCATACACAGGTCAACCTTGGAATTAAAGTGACCTTGAGGCAGCTAATGTGAGTAACACTGTTTATCTGTTTGTTGTCCAAGAATAAAGATGGCAGAAGGACAGAACCTAAGAAGGTTTAGATTGACCAGAGAATGAATCCAAAAGCATGGGATTCCTGAGAACTGGGGTGAAGACAGAGGGCAGAATGGTGGGCTGACGGAAACCACAATCCAAGAGGAAAGGATGGAGGGCAGGACTATGGCCTGTCTCCATACAGCTAAGAATAATGGGGTGTGGGCACCATGTTTCTTTCCCCTTTCTCAGGCTACCTTAGTCTTAGTATTCTGATATACTTGGATATTTTCTACCAGGTGAGGCTGAGAGAAAGTCACTGTTCTACATTTTGTTTTGTTGTGTTTTTCCACACAATACTCAAAAGCTTCCCATTGGATCTATTCTGGTACCCGACATGGGGAAAATGTGACATATGATGCTTTCTGATGTGGAAACAACTTCTGAGAGCAGATGAGTATTTTCTCCCTGCACAGAGCAGGTGCTAAGGAAATACAGGCCTGGTGGGATGGGAGGTTGCTTTTGTCCCCTAATCCTCCACCATCAGTGCAACTACAGTCCATGCAGAGCCAAAGAGGATCCGTTAAACCCCACAGGAGATTTTCAACAAAAATCCCCCCCTTGGCAAACCTGCCACAGACTCCAACAAGAAAGGGATTGTGTCACATTTGGTGAAAGAGAACAATGAGGTCTCTGTACACAACTGTGAAATGGCCCGCCAGGAAATGCCAACACAGCTGGAGGGCTGAGGCTCCTCACCAACACTTTGATTCCTTTTTGGAAATAGGGGTTAAACTATATACCAAGTAAACAAAGGGAAATTTATCCAATGTGCAGCATTTGGGGAAGAAGCAGAGGTCTTGGGAATCAGCCTAGGCCCTCACGTATGGAATCATCGCCATTTCCATGGCCACTACACACGTTTCTGGCGTTAGTAAGCCAAGCACCCGCTGATAGACTTGAAGCCTGGTGGCCCCTGGCACGGCCAACAGCAGATGACTAGGCTCTGTACTAATGACAATCGCAACACCACCACTCCTTAAACTATTTCTATTCTGAGTATAGTTGACACACAATGCTACATTAGTTTCAAGTTCAACCACAGGGCCCTTTCTGGGCACTTGCTGGAAGGCAGGAATGCTCAGGACTATTTCCAGCGTATGCTAAACATACCAGATCTACTTACTTAATTCTCACAAAACCCATATGAGACAGACCTTCTATGGCACAGGAAGGTTAACTACCTTGGCCAGAATCACACAGCTAATGAGTGTCAAAGCCACGATTCGAAGCCAGTCCAGCAGTCTGGTTCCAGAAGTACACTTTAATCATACTATTTTGGGGTCATTTGCTAATACCAAACTTGCATTTATTTCACATCCTATTTATTCCTATAAAGCAATTCATTCAGAGGATAAACTGTAACTTAAAAGAAACCACTTTAAAAAAAAAAAAAAACTTATATCCTAGCCCCGTTTATTCTTCCCAGGAGCACCATCTTCTAGAAGAGGAACATTGGAAATAACCATACATCACACACCTGAAGCCATTAGGCCTCAGAATGTAACATTATTAAACCATCTCAAGGTGGGTTAGTACTCAAACATTTAATGTTTCATTACTGGCAACTTTAGTTTCTATATAACCTTCTTTGGAGAAAAGATGAACATTTTTTTCCTGGATGTATAAAGTATTATATTTAACATGAATCGAATATAGCCCAATTTTTCCTACATTTCTTTCATCTGCAACAATGATCTTGAAATACAAAATGCATGTGCTCACTAGGGAACTGCAGAAAATTAATTCCCAGCAAATTTTGTCAATGACTGTCACTCACTTTCCCCCTTAAAGGATGGTTCTGTTGTTGCACAGACACATCATTAAGCATTGTTGTGAAAGGAGATAGATAACACATTCCTATTTTGCAGGACTCAAGTCTAAGGGGAAATCAGATCTTGCTTAGTATTGTCATAGTTGCATAATTGCCCTTAAAATCCAGCTGTGAGTCATGTTCCTACATGCAGTTACATGTGACCCAAGTCTTTTCTGAGCTGAGTACAAGAATATTCTCTCCTCTGGCTCATTTGTGTGATAGCTGCTCACAGCCTTGCCATTGGTCCACTTGGATTCACTGGCTTCACAGACAGCGCTACATCTTCGACCAAACTAAATCTCTCCTAGATATAGTCTCATTGACGGAAGGAAACCGAGAGTTTATTTCCTATACCTCATGATGTCAGTATGTAAATACTATGCACTCAGTAAATAATAATCAAATAAGGAAATTGCTTAACTGTACTAACAATGCATGTTTTAATGCATTGCTCTATTTTTCTTATCCGGTGATATTTTGCTAAACATAAGAAAAAGGACACAAAGTGTCTCATTTCAGCCTGTCATATGACAATTGTTTAAAAATATTATCAGGCGCAGATGAGAGAAGACACTCCTCTGGTTATATAATTGTTTTATAATGATGACTCTGAGTTCCCTGACCCAGGATTTCTGGCTTTCAGCCTCAAGATGGGAGTTCAACTTTCATGCAGCTCAAACTCTCCCAGATTGATCAGGCAAGAACAAAAAGTCACAAGGGAAGTCAAGCCTCAGCTTTGAGTGACAGCCTTAGCTACCAACATCAGGAAATAAACTGACTGCAAAGGTTTCAAGGTACCCAAGAGAGAGTCTGGGAGGCAGACAGGACATGGAAGGAGGGAACAGTCTTTGGAAAAGAAAGGCACTTGGCACCTAAGGAACAGATGGACCTGGATATTTTCCACCTTCACTATTTGTTCAGGTGAACACAGAAAATTTTGTAGTCTCATCAGCAAATCCAGAGTTGCTAAACATCACAAAGAGCACATTAAACTGTTGAGCTGTTTCGTTAAAAATAATGGATTGCATTCAATAATAGGCCCCAGAAAACAGAAGGGATTTTGATTTAATCTGAAAGGACTGTTGTCATGGCTCTCATCCAATTATTAATTGATTGTCTGTAAACAAAGTCCAGAATTACCATCATTATCCCAAACACCTACTCTATTGTAACTACAAACCTAAATACAAATTGGTCAGTAAAATCTGCATATGCACAGAAAATGCACTTGTGGGAGTTGAGCCTCAAAATGTGTATTCTAACTAAACACCACACACAATTTTCTGGGCAATCAGATCTCACACATCCAACAGATTACTGGAGAGCATTCTCTACCTTTCCCAGAATTCACAATGGAATGAAAGAAGAAGAGAAAATTGACTATAAACTTGTGCTTCAAGCCCTACTCCACCCAACAGAAGTACCAAGTTTATTCACAAAATACGAAGGGGTGCAGCTTGATATTAAGCCATAATGAGCTTTTTTTCTCAGGCAAGCTTCAAAACATCTGGACGTCCCCATAATTCTTGCCAACAAGCACACCATTTGGAAACCCTGATACAAGTGTACCTGCTTGATGAATAGGAAAAGGGTCACATAGTCTGAGAGTCACCTTTCCCTACTCCCATATCTATAACAAGACATGGAAAACCATCCGAGACAGGCGCTCCATCTGCATCTGAACTCTTAAGGGCAGATCCATAGAAGAGTATTGATCCCAGATTGTGACCAAGGGCAGCAGTAACTCACCTAACAACACTGCCAGCAAGAAGAAAGCTGAACAGTTAATTACCAGGCTGGCTTCTGAACCTAAGGGGAATCTTAATAGACAGAACTAATTGAAATCAATACTCATATGGTAATTGTGAAAAGAAAAAGGGGGGGGTACCCAAGATAAATTTTGAAGTGGAGAACAATGAGAGATCTCAATTCTTCATGCCCATCTTGCCATCTGGTTTTACCAGCAAACGTGTACCAACAGATAATCTTTCTGGAAAGGCCTAAGCACAGATGGGAAGGAGAGCATACACAGAAGCCCACCTGAAGGATTTCTTGAGCCTCAGGGAAGTGTGGCTGGAAGTGATCAGAGACACTGCATTTGTAAAGATGGGGCCATCCTAACATTGAGCGTTCCGATGCTGAAAACGGGAAAACTTCTGGCTGTGGGACCTTGGAAAATAAGCTCACTTTCTCTGGGCTCTGGTTTCATCTATAAAATGAGAGCAGAGGCAGCTGGGTGGTTCAGTCAGTGAAGCAGCTGCCTTCAGCTCAGGTCATGATCCCAGAGACCTGAGATCAAGCCTTGCATCAGGCTCCCTGCTCAGCGGGGAGCCTGCTTCTCGTCTCCCTCTGCCTGCCTGTGTTCTCTATCTCTTTGTCAAATACATAAAATATTTTTAAAAATAAATAAATAAAAATTTTAAAAATATTTAAAAAATAAAATGAGAATAGAAAAAGAGATGGTCTTTGAGATCCCTTCACTCGGGTAATTCTGGAATACCATATCTCACAGAGTAGCAGATGGGAGCCTAGACTATATGTTCAAAGAAAATGATACAAATAATAGCCATCCCCTCTTTAAAAAAAAAAATTCTTGTTCTGATTTTCCTTGAAAACAGTGAAGTGCATCACACACTGTTCTCTCTGTAGAGCTTCCCCAGCTTCATACTAGTGTGTGACCTTCCAAAGAAATGCAGAGTTCGGTTTTGTTTTAAAAAACAAAAAACACTGAAAAAATAAAATTAAATTAAAAAAATAAAATAAAATAAAAAATAAAAACTTTGGCAAAATAATATATGGAAACTTAAAATCATGTCCCCAAACTTGATTTCAACAGTGCGTTCTGGTTTTCCTCTAGATTGTGGTGGCACTATTCATTATAGGGCAGATCCTGGTAAAAGGCAAATCTTCCCAAGACAGCAAAAATTGTCCTTGTACATGATTCCAGAGTTGCTGAAATAGCATTTCAGGTCTTTTCCTTTTCAATTTAATAATATGTGCTCACACCCACCAAGAACAGTTCTACATGGCCATGTAGAACACAGTGGCTGTGAGTGGAAGAAGGGAGAGAAACTTTTTTTTTACTGTATTATTTACTTATCTTTCAATTGTTTTTAATTGGTCATCCATATTCATGGGAAAACACTGAGATAATACTAACAAGAAACACAGTGAAAAGTTGAGTCTCCTTTCCACTCCTGTCCCTGAAAATACCCTTCATTGGATGTGCCTGCAGGGACAGCCACTGCCATTAGCCTCTTATGGGGTCACCAAGAGATACAAGTGACATGCATATCTAGGACCCCTTCTCTTTTCAAAACACAAAGGTGAGCACCTTTTACCATTGGTGTATCTTCTGTTTTTAACTTAAACTTAAATCTGAGAGAGTGTGCTTTATCATTACATGCCTCATTATTTTGAAGGCATATATTTAATTTTATGGATACACATACTTTATAGAATTGGTTCCTGATCAATAGGCACTTGTCCCCACTCTTGTGCTATTACACTCACTCCTTCAGTAAGTATCTCAGGATATAACACTCTGAGTATATGCAGATGTATCCTTGGGAGAGATTAGAAAGGTGGCATTGTCAACCCACAAGTATACCCATGCATGATTTTGAAAGATATGGAAAATGGTCTCTGAGAAGGTTAAACCCATTTACATTCCCATAACTAAAGGAGCAGAGTGAAGGGCACCCATGTGGCTCAGTTGGTTAAGCAACTGCCTTCTACTCGGGTCATGATCCCAGATTTCCGGATTTTCAGGCACCCTGCTCCGTGGGGAGTCTTGCTTCTCCCTCTAACCTTCTCCCCTCTTGTGATCTCTCTCTCTCTCTCTCTCTCTCTCTCTCTCTCTCTCTCTCTCAAATTAAAAAAGAATTTTTTTAATAAAAAAAAAGTAGAGTGTTGTTTTTCCCATCTCTGTCAACATAGTGTATTACCAAAGTTTTAATATTTTAGCTACATGAGGGATGAAAACATGTTTTGTGTTCTTTGAAATCCACTTAAGATGAGGAAGATTACTCATCTTGTCATGTGTTTAAGATCTTGAAGGTAACCATGATGACCAGAAGAGTGTGTCTTGAGACTTACAACCAAAGGGTCTGAAAGAAACCAAGGGTTCCAGCTGTCACCCTCAGCTCCCAGCCAATCGGAGGGGCATTTGGGAAGGCCTGTCCCATTAGACATCTCTGAGGGTAGCTTAGGCCAAGGACTCGCCTTGCAAGTTTCCTGAGACAGCAGGATGGCTTAGGATTCTTTTGCCTGAACTTTCTTTCACTTAGCATCAGACTCATACTGTGGTCTGAGAATTGGCCGAGCCTCTCCCAACTCTTTCCCCATTTCCTCTCAAATGCATTTCCCGTCACACATGTCATCCCATCTTGGCATCCAGGCCCCAGAAGATCCAGACTAATACATTAACTGTTCATACTCTTTGCACATCATGCTATTGTCTGTTGGACTTTTCTTTGATTTATAGCTGTTCAAAGTTCCTGCAAGCAACACTTACACCAAATGACTTGCCACTATATAATATGAATCACAGCCGTTCTAGTCTTGTGACAAGTTTTTCAGTTGCTCATCAGTCAAGACAAAGCCACTTATTATATAGTTTTGGTCTGCCTGCTTCCTCTTTCTAGATCCTCATTTCTGTATTAGATGGGATAAGTTAGATTATGCTACGGGAACAGTACCTCAATGCCTTGGCAGAAGTCTATACCCTGGCTCACATGACATGTCCAGCGCAGGTTGGCAGAAGGACTTCACTCATAACTGTCACTCAGGGCTGGAGCTGACAGGGCTTCCTCTGAGAAGACACCTCTATGATTGCAGCAGACAGAAGGAAATGTGGATAATCACATTCTTTATCTTTCTGCCTGTAAGCAGCATACACCCCATCTATCCATGTTGTACCAGCCACACAAGCCAGAAGGCCATGATCAACACCAGAAATAAAGAAGCCTAATTATACATTTTCATAGGCAAGGAAAGCTGGACCTACTCAGTGCACAGTGCTCTGATTAATGCAACCATTACTCTCTACTCATTCTCCTCCCTTCTTCTCCTCCCATTCCCTTCCCTACCTCACTCCTCTTCCTTTTCCTTATCCTCCTCCATTTTCCCTTAGCTAACCCTCTCTTCTAAGGCTTCACTACAAAGTCTTGAGTCCACTTTAATATAACCTTCCACATCCTTCTGATACCAGCCCCAAGTTCCCTCTTCTTATCCCAGTCACTGACATGTGCAGTCTTGCAATTCACAGGCAAACTGAAGTCTGAGAGTTCAGTAAGAAGTATCTGAAGTATCTGAAGCCTATGTGGATAGGCTGGAATTTCACTTAAAGAAAACCTGAAGTTTGGTCATTTGGTCAGATTCCCAGACGGAAAGGATTAATGGGATCGAAGTGAGTGAGATCGCTTCCCATTTGCACAGAACCTACGTCCTGAACCCACGTGGAAGTCTGACTTGTCAGGGCTATCCCGCCAAACACAGAACCATGATTTCAGACACATTTACTGAGGGATGCAGGAACTTGCGCAAGTGCATACCTCAATGGGCCAATCACAAACTCACAGAAGGGCTTTTAGTTATCACTTTCAGTCAAAGCCAGTTAGGGCTCAAGGAAAACTAAACAGGTTTGGCAGAAATGCTAACTCATTTGGTAAGATTTCACTATTCCAGGGGGCCTGTTGACCCCATGATTAAAAATGTCCCACTTAACTTGGGGGAAAGTGGTTTCTATTAAACTTCTAAAAAATTAATCTCAAGAAATCCTGACTTAAAGCACTACATTTAGATCCACAGGGACTTGGAAACTTTGCAATTCACTTGAATTCAGCAAGAGATGAATTCAGCAAGAGATGAAAATCTGCGGCCCCTGGTACAGATCCAAGGTCTTAGTGAGGAAGACAATGTAACAATGCCATTGTTTCAGGCCGAGGAAACTTTCAGAGCAAGTGCAGCACCACATGCCAAGGCAAATAGCAGGTGCTACTCTTGAGGGTTCTATAAAGGTGTGCTGAGATTTTTAGAAATTGAACATCTCTAAGATAGAACTTCCACAAATGCCAAGTATATTAGTTGGACTGGATGGTGCAAAGAGTTTATCCCAAGTTAATCTTCTGTGACTCAGATATCAATCTGAGTACTCAATACCCCACAGATTGAACATTTCTATCAATCTGACCCCAAATTGTGTCATAAATATGTCAAAGTTGAAGAATTTTTTAATGTGTTTCAGTTCATCAAAATAAACTCTTTAATTAAAGGCTTTCTACAATACCTTCTAAGCCCTATCTTCCAAAACTAAAAAACATCACCATCATGACAACTCGCCTTCACACTCCTCCCCATCACCTCCACCCCCGCCACAATGCTGAACAAATTTAATATTAAACCTGCAAACGACTCAGGCCTTATACAAGCAAGTTCTGAATTTTATAATCATTTTCCTTGATCCCCCACTTCTGGGCCGCCAGCCAGCATGTGAATAAGAAATGTGAAGGGTCATTTCCTGAGGTGAATGCTAAAAGTTTTTCAAAGTGATCGTGGGTGGCTTGGACCGCCTCTGCTTCAAAACCACTTTTTCCTGTTTTCATGCTTGATTTTGTGTGTCACTGACCAGCGTGGAGGGGAAGTGAAGTTCTTTTAGCTGGGCTCCATGAAGCCTCTGTTCCTTCCAGCTCCTTTCCAGCCCCCTCACCATGGGTCCCGCTCTGCTTCAGACAATGCCCTCCATGTTCCAGAATTAACCACTGCCATATGCCAATCTACCTAGCAAAGACTCCAGTCCTTCCTGCTTCTAGCGACTCTGCACTCTGGAAATTCACACCCATACAAATGGACTCTCCCAGGGAATAACCTACTGGCCCTTACTTCCATTAACTAAAATAAGACTTTTAAAATGTTTAATTAAATAAATCCTTTTTTTAAAATGTCCTTGTTTCCTTAATGAAATCTATCCATTGTCTCTTGATTTATCTGGAAAAATCATGATGGCTCTACATGTGGTATTTCAGTTTCTATAAGCCCTTACTCCCACTATATGGACTCATATTTTCATTATATGCATCTGAGACAGAAAACTCCACCACTTAAGATACATGTTTTTTTCTTGGATACTTTATCTATTATTTGGATATGCTGTGACCATAAAGAGAAAGGATACACGGTTTGGGCACTTTTGGTTGTTCAGTACTGCTCTAAGGGTGGTGAAATGAACCTAAAAAAATCAGAAAGGCAGTAGAAGGCACACTTTTGCTACTCAATAATCCTTTTCATCTAAACAAGAAAATAAAAATAAAAACCTCAATATCAAGCCTACTAAAATATATTTTAAATAGTATTCTTAGCCTCTATATATTTTAAAGATGTTCAATTAAAACGCAATGTAAAGAAAGACAAATACCTGGACTGCTATTAATGCTCTCCTTATTAAGTCTTAGCAGCTAGTGACAAATTCTGTTTCTCACCTTGGGTTCCTACTCCAGGCGTGGACAGACTCCCCTTGTGACTTGGCCTGAATTCTTCACTTAAGACCCAAATGTTCCCCGTGTCCCGAGTTCTAGAGCTTCTCGAACTGCTTTGCACCTAAAGCAATTGTTTTCGTGATGTGAAATCATCCTTCTCCCCGGCTGGGTTGCTTTGGTTTTGAAAAGAGACCCAGCTAATTTAAACCGAGTCCTAGGTGAGGCGTTGACCGCCCTTGGGGGAATGAGAGGTGAGGGGCCGACAGGCCCACCAGAGAGGCCGGAGTCAGTTACTGGAGTGAGCATGCGCACTGAATGCCACGTCCTCCTGGAAGCAGCGCAGCGAGGAGCCTAGTGAGCCTGTGCGCAGGAGCTAGGGTCCGCGCCCTGCGCATAACTCGGGACTCCTATTGCACATTCCCATCGATGCTGAGCTAGCCAGCCTTTCTATGGGAAAGGCAAACGCTGATGCCAGATGGCCTGCCCTTAGAGTCATTAAGGTGAGATCACATTGTCGCCATTCTTATAAGCACGGGCAGTCATTCCCATTTCTTGCCATCTGTTATTTGTAACTAGAGCTTGTTCTTTTTCTGGTTTAGATTGCGTAGGCCCTTACCACCATAAACAAAAGATTAGACACACAACTGCTTTCTGTAAGAGTCTGGAATTGTTAAAGCAAGCATTCCAAACTTAACCCTTAAAGATGTTGAGTCGTGGATTGGAAGTCTCTAAACTGACACGATGATGTCAGCCCCAAATAGGGACTCCCTGATCCCATTCCAGTAACTCTCAGATGTTACTGGGAATTTTTCTCACCCACTCCCAACATGTCCCTTCAATGAAGGGTAGTGATCAGTGCAATCCCTGATCATTTGCTGGCCCAGACTCACAGTCCTCCTAGAGACTTCTAAACGTGGGGAGCATAAGAGACATGCTCACCGCATTCCTCCTCAGTAGGCAGGCTGTGACTAAGGAAAGCACACATTCTCCTCCATCCCCCATAGCATGAATTGTGCAGGGCCTCTCCCTGCAGGGAGAAGAAGGGCTCACTCTAATGCGGGCTTGGAGTGAATGATTAAGTCTGCCTAATTTCGGTGTTCCATATTAACATGACCATTGAGCTAACAGGCTTTAAACTATATCTGCTGCATTTTGTGATATTTTGATCTCCATATTTTCTGGTATTTTCTTTTTCCCACCTTGTCTAAAAGATAGAAAAGGAATAGGGTTTGTTTTGTTTTTAATGGGAGGAGGGGGGCAGAAACTTACCTATACAACATAGCATTAGGATTTCAATGGAAAATATGCATGTATCAGTGGGCTTGGAGACTTTACAAATGCTTTGAAATAAATCTGCATTGTTATATTCTAATGACTAGAAACGTTTATGTGAAGGAGATTCTCCATACATTCTAGATTATGCTATAGACATAATTCAGCATCAGGATATTGAAAAACCAATAATACTAGACAGATAATCCATATGGTAACCATAGTGCATAACAGAAAACCAGTATGCAAAAGAACCCATTTAACACAGATTGTAGTTTCCCACAGATACAATAAGAACTAGATGTTATCATCCTACCTTAAAGACAGTATCAGATAAATCAGAGACCTGGTCACCTAAATCTATTCAAATATTCATTTATTTAAGATGCAGGTTAAAATTGTCTTTTCTAGGACCTTCACTGTGTTCCTTGAGTCAAAATGAGCTGAGATTTTTTTTCTCAGCCCCTTCCCAAGAGAGCCATCCTCCTTCCTCCCTGCTAGTATCACACCCGCCTTCCCAGTTGCTCAAACTAATTTCTCAACTTTCCACCATCTGGAAAGTGACAAGCAATGGAGAAGTTGTTGGTTGTTTAACTAACTCTCTACTACAGTGGAATTGTTTTGAATTCCACTTTTTAAGTTCTGCCATCTGACCTTAGAGTCACGATTCCCAAACTGTGCACCAAGGCAACCTCGGATCTCAGTGATCATCCACTGTGATCTCAGGTGTCTTAAATTCTTGAGAAAAACATTATAGTATTTGATATCTTTCAGACACAGCACAAATTCCTAGCTTGAGGGGCACCTGGGTGGCTCAGTGGGTTAAAGCCTCTGCCTTCAGCTCAGGTCTCTGGGTCCTGGGATCAAGCCCCACATCGGGCTCCCTGCTTAGTGGGAAGCCTGCTTTCTCCTCTCTCTCTGCCTGCCTCTCTGCCTACTTGTGATCTCTCTCTATCAAATAAATAAATAAAATCTTTAAAAAAAATTCCTAGCTTGAGATGGTTTGTACTTTTGACATTAGGTCACACTATATTGCTTTTGATGAGAGTCACATCTTTGCTAAGCTAAGTTTTTGGTAGTTGCTGTAATAAAAACCAAGTATTTCATGAAAATCAACATGGAATAGGACATGAAGGTAGTTCAATCTGATTTAAAAGTTTGAGAAACTGGGAATTGCCAGACAGATACACATATCCTATTACTAAGTAACTGGGTTTTTAAGAATTTCTAAAAATTTTTTAATCCGTGTGCATTATTTCTTCAAATGGCTATTAAGTTGTTGAGTTGTTTGGACCTAACTACAAAGGGTAAAAAAATGAAAAATATATTTCAACCTCATCAAGGAAACATCCTTCTACAAACGTTTTTATCTCCTGTTCTTATTTTTTAAAGTACCATGAAGAGGAGTCAAGATGGCGGAAGGCCAGGTGACCACATTTTGGGGAGTTCCCTGAAGAGAGATGAATTCCAGCAAAAAAAAAAAAAACTACAAGACCACCGTGAGCACCCATGAAATCAGCCTGAAATGTGATATTTCCCACTTCTGGACAGCCACGAGAGACAAGGAACATCGGCAAAAAGGTAGAAACTTATAAGAGGGTCTGGAGGCTTGCCCCCAGAGACAGGGGAGTGGGGGAGGAAGCCCGCAGAGTTGAACCATTGAAAACAAATACCCCAAAACGAAAGTGCTCTGTGAGTGAGGAATAACAGCAGATTAGGGCCTGAATCAGGGCTAGACAGAAACGGGAACACAGCAGAGCCCGGGGCAAGGCAAGGAGACTTTTTAAAATTTTTTTTTCTTTTCCCGCCGCCCGGTGCCCCTGCGCGCCGCCGCCATCCGGCGCCGCCACAGCTGCCACGAAAGCAGCGGGAGTGGATTCTATTTTTACGCCGCTGCCTTTCTCTCCCGTTTCTCTCCACCCTGTGGGCCGCGCAGACCCCCCCAGGGAAGGTGATTTTACAGACTTACGTGGGACCGGAGAGGCCGCGGGTCCCAGGGCGCAGACAAAGTTGCGCGATCCAAAAGGAGTTGTGCCTTTGAGGTGCAGGAGTGAAACGACAAGCGGGGGCGGGGGCAGAAATCAATACAACGTCTGCACCAGCCCGGCTGTGACAGACTGCCAACCGGGAGGCTGGAAAGAGCCCCTCCCTGTGTAGAGGCTCTCTCTGGGAGGGAGGTCTGGGCGCAGACATCTTGCTCCGACCTGACTTCCTCAACAGCTGAAAAAAGACGTAAAAGAACAACGCTACGCTACCAGAGAATTGTAACCTGATAACCTGGTTACCATGGAGACCAGACTCTAGCAAGGGGGCCGAGAGACTCAGCCTAGGTAGAAGGACTGAAAGGGAACGGCACGCCCCACCCCCAGAAAGCAAGCCAGAAGCTCAGGAGGACAACATTCCAATGCAAAACCCCAAATTGGGGGAAAGGCAATTTATTAAACTCCTGGCACTGACTACAAATACCAAAAGCCCTACAACTCATTGATACAGTTTTCCACCTCATTTACTTTTTTTAACTTTTTTCTATTTTTACTTTAAAAGCTTCCACTTTAAGCTTAAAAATACATTCCCACCGTTTTTCTTCTTTCAATTTTTAGCCCCCTTATCACAACATGATACCCAATACAACACCCCATAACATTTTTTATTTTTTTATTTTTTTATTCTTTTTTATTTTTTTATTTTTTACCCTAAAATTTTTTCAAACACACTCCTGTATTTTCTACTTTTGTTGTTGCTTCTTGTTTCCCTGTTTGCTCTCTCTGTTTTTCCCTTTCTTCTCTCCTCTTTCCGTTATTCTCTCTTTTACGTGTGCATGTAGATACAAGCTTCAAGTCAATCCCACATCCCTATTCAATACTACCTCTATATACAACCAGTTCTAATCCCCCTATATCTTTTGAAAGTGGGCTCCTCCAACAATAACAACAAGACAGACTAGGGAGCGTCTGAAACGCATTCCTTGCCCACAAGGAGTGTCTGCCCTCGCCTTCCCACTCTAGTTTGTCAGTGTGTCTGTGTAATTGTCTTTGCTTCTATATTATATAAATACTGGTCTTGGGGGTCATATAGGTTGGGCTTCGCTTTTTGATCTCTTCATTTACCCTTGATAACCCTTTTCTTTACCCTGTAACAGCTTTGTGCCATATAAATCCTATCACCGGGCCCCACACTGGCAGGGGTGTCTTTTCTTGCTTCCTCTCTCCCGTTTTCTTTTTTCTTTCTCCTCCATTTTCGGTGGTGAACTCTGGTTGCTCCAAAACCTTCCAATGACCAATCCACCTAGATAATGGCTGATATATCTAGCCATACACCCCCTCAACCACTCCTCGCCACAATGACTCAGAGAAGGAACACCCAACAGAAGAAGAACCCTGAGACTGCAACCTCGGTCACAGAATTACTTGAAATGAACATAAACAATATGACAGATATGGAATTCAGGGCAGCAATAGTCCAAGCAATAGTCAATTTAGAAAAACATTAGTCTCAAAGTGGAAGCCATAGTAACAGAAGTGAAAGCTGAAGTTAGAAAGGCTTTAGATGAGATGCAATCTAATTTAAATATGCTAACAGCCAGAGTAAGTGAAGCTGAAGATCCTACCAGTGATTTAGAAGACACACGGAATAAGAAGGAGGAGCAAGAGAAGTCTTGGAGCAAACAACTAAAATCCCAAGAAAACAGAATAAGGGAAATGAATGATGCCATGAAACACTCCAATATCAGAATTATTGGAATCCCTGAAGGAATTGAGAGAGAGAAGCCTAGAAAATATTGTTGAACAAATCAATTTCCCAAATCTGAGGAATGAAAAAAATGTTCATTCCTAAAAGTAGAGAGGACACCCCCCAAGATCAATGAAGCCAGAAAAACTTCCAGGCACATAATAGTAAAATTCTTGAATCATAAAACCAAAGAATATGTCTTAAGGGAAGCTAGCAGAAAGCAATCCCTTACCTATACAGGGAGGACCATCAGAATAACATCAGATCTTTCCACAGAACCCTGGCAAGCCAGAAAGGGCTGGCAAGACATATTCAGGAAGTTATATGACAAAAATATGCAACCAAGGATAATGTATCCAGCAAGGTTGACTTTCAAAATGGAAGGAGAAATAAAGAGCTTCCAAGATCGCCAAGGTCTAAAAGATTATGCAACCACCAAGCCAGCACTACAAGAAATACTAAGAGGGGTTCTTTAGAGGAGAAACGAACCCAAGAGTGACACAAAACAGAAATATACAGAGGTAACTTGTAGAAACATGAACTCCATAGGCAACATGATGTCTATACGAACATATCTATCAATAATCACCCTCAATGTGAACGGCCTAAATGCTCCAATAAAAAGACACAGGGTTGCAGACTGGATAAAACGACAGGACCCATCCATATGCTAGCTACAAGAGACTCATCTTGAATCGAAAGACACTTCCAGATTGAAAATGAGGGGATGGAAGACCATCTTTCATGCCAATGGACCCCAAAAGAAAGCCAGGGTAGCGATTCTCACATCAGACAAATTGGATTTTAGTCTAAAGACTGTAGTCAAAGACACAGAAGGACACTACCTCATTCTTAAAGGGTCTATACATAAGAATATCTAACAATTGTAAATATTTATGCCCCTAACATGGGAGCAGCCAACTACATAAGCCAACTGTTAAACAAAATAAAGAATCATATTGATGCAAATACACTAATCATAGGAGATCTTAACACACCACTCTCAGCAATGGACAGATCATCTAAACAGAAAATCAGCAAAGAATCAAGAGCCTTGAATGACACATTGGACCA
>PITA01004158.1:0-127377 GCA_004023965.1 Spilogale gracilis | reverse complement strand
GCTGAGATGCAGCCACCATAAGAGGACAGAGGGGTTATTTTCCAGAGAGGCACCAAGAGGAAGTTTGCATATTGTGGCAGCATCATGAATGAAATGCCTGACAACAGCTTCCCAAGGAGTTGTTCTATGGCTTCCTAGTGAAGCAAAGGCTGGTCAAAGAGGCAGTTTCCAATAGCAACAGTTTTTGTAAACAGCACCTGCTCCACAGGTCAGTTCATTTACTATCAGTTTGTTTTTAGCAACAACAACAAAAAAGACTTTTGGTCTTTTTGGGCAAAACCTTAGAATAAGCACTCTTTAGGGTTTTACCTTAAAATTCAGAGACATCAAGGCATGATAATGGAACGCTGTGCTTCACTGCAAGAAAAATCTTTTCAAAGGTCACCAAATCCCCTAAGTACACACACACACACACACACACACACACACACACACATACACACACACACCAATAAATGCCAGGAAGACAACTGTTTTTTTCTTTTTTCTACCCTGTTACACTTTCAGAGCTTCGTCTACTGCATCACTCATTATAGAAGATTAAGTAAATATTTGTTTAAAGAACAAATATGTGAATGATAAGTAAGGAATAATGAGCTCAAATTCTCAAAAAAATGCAGTTTTAAAGGTTTGAATTTGTTTTTCTAGGAGGTTTTTTTTCTTCTTAGCTTCTATTATGCAGTTGATGCCCATGTGGCATCATTTATGATAAATCTAAGTAGATAATCTCTATGCTAAAAATAAAACATAATTGTAATTCTACTCTATGCCACTTCAGAATGACTTTCTCTTTTAAATTCTTGAGAATGATAAATTTGCATTTCTCAATAAAATAGGATCACATTGCTCACACTTTTATTCCCTTACATGGATATACATGCAATGTAGTTTATGTAACTAAATCCGGATGTTTGAGTTAATATTGTTTTTTCTATTAGAGACAATGCAGCAATGGACATTCTCACTCAGACATAATCACACATTTGCTTTTCCAAGTTTTGGGCTCATAAAATAATTCTACTACAGCAAGACAGAAAAGGTGAACATTTCTCTAATAGTGCTTCTTGTTTTATATAATCTCCCAATTCAAACATTGGTTTCCTTTTTTGGCTCTCAGAGGTAGATTTTCTCAAACTCAACTATGGCACTACTGACACCTGGTACTAATTTTTGAATGGAGGGGAATGCTTTATGCATTGAGGATGTTTACCATTGACCTCTACCTGCTAGATACTAATAGCACACTTCATTCACCCACACTGTGACAGCCAAAAATATCTCCAGACGTTGCCAAATACCCCCGGGAAGCAAAATCAACCCATCTGAGAACCACGGCACTGAGAGATTTTAGATTTAGATTTAGATTTAGATGATTTTGATTTAGATTTAGATTAGATGATTTTCATTTTCATTTTCATTTACATTTACATTTAGAGATTTAGATTTCCATGAGGAGACTTAGATTACTTCTTTTAGCGTCACTTTACCTAACAGTTTCATGCTGGGATATCTTCTCCCACTTCCTCCTGTGTGAGAGTAGCTCTGTCTCTTTGAATCCCTAACCCATTCTCCAAAAAAAAAAAAAAGAAAGAAAAAAGAAAGAAAGAAAAGAAAAAGGAAAAGATAAAGAAAGAAAGAAAGAAAAGCCTTTGAGAATTCTCAGTTTGGTAACACAGATCTGGTAAGGACCATTTCTGTCCTGGTTATTGGAACAAAAGCCTCAGATTCATTTATCACTGGATCTGACTGAGTATGCTGCCCTTGGCCCAAATGACAAAACCTGCCAGATACAGAGCATTAATCATTTTGGAAGGAATCCTAGTGGTTCAAAAAAAAAAATCCAGGAAACAAATGAATGTATTTCGTTTTAGCCCTGAAAGTGAATCCTTGCTGCACTGTCCTGGTGCAGATTTTATCTTCTTCCCCAAATACTACCTGCACTACGTGTCTTGGACATCACAGGTGGCTATCAAAAAGGAAGGGTCCTATACTACATTTTTAAATGACTTTTTCCTTGTGTTTAGTTTGTGGATATTGTCTCTCATTCTAAACATCGCAGGAAAAAACTTTACCAAATTTTATTATCAGGGTACTTTTATGACCTTCTTGGTATTACAGCAAATATCTTTTCCTTCCAGCTCAGTTTAGTTTCATGGATGTTTCTCAACGTAATTCATCTGCCAAAGTGTGTATGATGTTTGGATTCATGATCTTGATCATGTGACATATTCCTTTACCCAGCCAAGACAAAACTAGTTTATTTAGGGGAAGCTTCACACTCCAGAACTGGCAGTAGGTTCAATAGGACCTGTCTGGGGAAGAGGGAAAGAGTTCTTGTTTGTGAAGCACCTTTTAGAGAAAGAGTAATTAAATATGCAATTCTCAATTCATTTATAATCTTAAACTGGCTGAATATTAACAGGTAGCATTTATGTGAGGGGAAATTTCACCCTTTTACTAACATCTCTACCCTGGCTAGCTATCGAAAAGGGAGGACAGGGGCATTACCATTATTGTTAAATTATGTTTATTCCAAAAATGTTTCCAAAATTCATTAAAGTTAACAGGGCAAATTTATCCATGGGATTGGACTGTGTGTGTGTGTGTGTGTGTGTTTTAAGAACAGAAAAGGAATGTGTATGTGTGTGTGTGTGTGTGTGTGTTTCTACTGGCCAATCAAACAAATAAACATACAATTGCAAAATCACCCTGGTGGAAAATACTCAAAAGGGTGAAACTGCTTGGAATACTGATGCTATTTCACTGGCCTATGAAATATTAGACACCAGAGATCTTACTTATTGGATTCTAGTCTCAGTTCCTAGGAAAGTACTCAAAGATAGTAGATTTTTTTGTAAATGATTTTTTATTAATGGAATCCATAAATAGTCCAATTAGTTTATATAGCCACATTTCTGTGTTTTTAGATAAAAAATAGACTGCTATAAAAAATAAAATTACATTCTACAAATTAGATCACCACTCTGATTTTTCACTATGCAGGAAGAATGAGTTTCCTAAAGATAACAAGCCTAGGAGAAAAACAGAGTGACCAAAATTTTGTTTAAAAAAAAAAAAGTAGAAAAAATCCAAATGAAACTTAATTCTTTTTATTTTACTTTCACTGCAATATTGTAAATAGATAATTCATTCACCTATATTAGGGGCTTTATTAATTTCCTCAAGGGTCTCTGTTGATTCTTATTCAACGTATCATTTATTGAAACATGTATCATATCATTTGTCTTGGCGATTTTATCTCTTTCAGCTGGTATTATTCTAATTCTAGGAGGTTCGCTTTGTCATTGATTATGTATATGATTCAACAGCAGCTTGATCCATTTCCTTTGACCCATCGCTTCAAAATATATCATCTCTTACAAGATTTGCAGATTTATTATTAACAGGTACTTACACTTTATGTTTGGACAGTCATCTTGAGACAAACCACAAAATTATTGATAATATATAGAGAGAAAATTGGAATTGTAAGCAGAAAGGATTGTTGAATAAAAATAAAACTTACAAGTGGTCAACTCATTAAGAGATGATATAACTCTTTAGAACTCAAAGTGGTAAATGCACAGAAATTGAAAAAAAATAGAATTAAATTAAATTAATGAAACAATTTCATGAGCATTATAAGTAAGGTCTTACATTTATGTCATGTCAAATATACTTGACCATATACTTCATATCTAGTGAAGATAGAATATAAAGCAAAAAAAAACAAAGAGGAGGAAAAATACAAAAGGAATGAATGAGATGAATTTGAGGAAATTGCTTCTTCAGTCAAATAGATGTGTTTAAGAAAATTAGTGAGAAGAAATCCGAGACAATGGTTCTAAATTCAGTATGATAATCGTATATAAGCATTATCAGTATGTTAGATTCTTTAATTACAGAAGTTTAACTCATTTTGTTTTCCATTGAAACCTCTCCCTGTGGTCCTCTTTCAGGGACATTTTTGTTTTCACTTTTGTTTTGGATTGCTTCTGGGCTGTTGGCACTTTTTGTCTATAAAGTGAGTCAATGGTTACAAATTCTCAGTTTTTAATTTAATAGTGATTCATCATTTAAAAGCTAATGCTTGAAATACCTTATTTAACACAGTCTTTCTCCTCAAAGAACTGACATAGGAAAGAAACTTTCTTTATATTTTTCATATGCTACTTGTAACCAATCTGTCTTGAATTAGGTGATTTTTAACTTGATTTAAAATTTCTTTTTTTTTTAAAGATTTTATATATTTATTTGACAGAGAGAGATCACAAGTAGGCAGAGAGGCAGGCAGAGAGAGAGGAGGAAGCAGGCTCCCCACTGAGCAGAGAGCCTGATGTGGGCCTTGATCCCAGGACCCTGAGATCATGACCTGAGCCGAAGGCAGAGGCTTTAACCCACTGAGCCACCCAGGTGCCCTTAATTTAAAATTTCTAAGGAAAAATAAAGATGACTCAATTAAATGCAATTTGCAGTCTCAAAAACTGGAGTATGCGTATTTATCTTTACTAAAATTGGAAAACGTCTTGAACAAAAGACTTAGGTATTTATCCTTGATTAAATTAAATTGTTATTCTTTGTGGAAGAGAAAAAAAAAAGATGTGTTATTCATCAGATTTCCTTATTCTAAATATACTCATTATTTCAGTCTTTTTGATAACTATGTATTAAATGCATACTATCTTCCAGAAACTATGAGCTCTGTTATCTACAAAATTACAAGCCCTGTCTATAAGCATTTTAAAATGGAATGAAATCATCAGTCATGTATACTCAGAGTTAAGGTAAAACTCAAATGAGATATTTCAGTGAGTCAACCAGAACTTCATTACTCTTGTATATTCATTCCTGTGCTCCAACCCTAGAAAGTCACTGAGAACAACAGACCAGGTTACTGCTGCTCTAAGATGTTTAAAGTTTAGCAGTGTAAGTCATTGCCATTTGGGGCGGGGGGGAGGGGTGGTTTATACAGCATGGAGAGATCCCTTTTAGCTAAAAGGGATATGAGGAAGAAGTGTCTCAAGAAGCCTTAACCAAACGTGTCATTTGAACTGATGATTAAAAGATAGCAGAGATAGTTCTAAAGACTCAAATGGAGTAGTGTAGTATGGAGAATAAAGCAAATTTGCTAACTGTAAGATTCTGCAGTTAACACACACACAAAAATGAGACATTTGCAAAGTAAGCAAAAGGATTTCTTTCTTTCAAAGTAGAAAAATTAGGGAGAATTTATTTTCCGTGTGAAACAACCAGAAAAAGAGGGAAGAAAGAGAGGCAGAGACACAAGGAGAGAGAGAGAGAAAGAGAGAGAGAGAGAGAGAGAGAAGAAGAAGAAAGAGAGAGAGAGAAAGAAGAAAGAAAGAAAGAAAGAAAGAAAGAAAGAAAGAAAGAAAGAAAGAAAGAAAGAAAGAAAGAACAGGTTTCATCAGGCAGCAAAGCACAGAAACACAGTGATCCCTGAAAGACAGAAAACAAATGAGTCCTACAATTGCCCCACCACACTGCCTTAAAAGAATTTCTAGGCTTTGGCACAGGGAGAAACACCCCAAGTGGAGCCCAGCTGACTCCCTGAGTTGAAGAGATGGATATCTGAGAGTCAAAAGAAAACAAATGGATACAGTTTGAAACAGAGTACCAGAGAGAACATGCACAGAAAAAAAGGAGAGTTCTGGGGAGAGAGCTTCTTGAACATTCATCAAAATACTGCTCAGTCTGTGAAGATCTGTCTAAGATTAGGTAAAGAATTACCCAAAAGATTAGATGTACCAATATCTGTGACTGACATAGGGCCAGGAATGTTACTTTTTATGGACTCCAGTCAACAAGTGGCAAGTGTTTTGCTATTACAGATATGGCTAATATATTCGATTCAACACGTATTTCAATAGTCTCTTGGCCATAATCTTGGCCTCTTCATCTTTGAAGAGGTCAATATACATGAGGCACCTCAACAGCCCAGTCACTGTGCACAATCTTTACAGGCAAGATAGTAAGTAGGAGCGACTTTCTCCAGGTACCCAGGTAAGACGTGACATAAGTTTGATAGCATTCTCCTCTGGGGTGATTCATTTGAGCCAGTCATTCAGTTCAGGAAACACAAATACTCACAAAAGAGCTAAATTATTAAAAGGAATGGATCCCTGGCCCATACACAGTATAAGGCTTATCTTTTCAGTTAAATTTCTGTGAACTACCAGGTCAGTCAGGAGCTGTTCCCCCACTGACACTGTTATGATAACTACTGACCTTCACCACACCACAATGTTTAAAAAAAAAAAAAAAAGGTCCAATACTTTTTTGAGTCTTGGAAGTGACATGTTCCTCATTTACAAACATTAAAAACCAAGTCAGGTATTGATGTGTGCTGGACTGACAAAATTAAATTGCTGTTTTTATATATTTAATCTGTATTACAGCTGATAATTCATCTATGTTCTTAAAAAAAAAAAAAAGTCTATGGCCATACCACCCTGAACGCGCCCGATCTCGTCTGATCTCGGAAAACAAACAAACAAACAAACAAAACTGGTAAAGTACATTTAACAGCACTGTTTTCTGTGATTCTTCTTTCCTCTGCTAATTGCAGTACTTTGGTAAGTCAATGGATTCTTAAGGTCACTAATGTGCCTTCTAACTATATTATAACTACGGTCTTTTAATCAGAAAGACAATACCAATATTCGGCACCTTGCATGGTTTGATTAGTTTACAAAACACACACATACAAATGTATATACTCAAATATTTTTCACGTAACTAGTGATCATTGAAAATAATGAGAGGAAACTTACTTGTACAGTTAGGCAAATTTCCAGACCATGTTCCATTGGCTGTGCACTGCCTAACAGAAGGTCCAGAAAGGATATATCCCTCCATACAGGAATAAATAACTGAACTGGAAAACGTGGTGCCATCAATCCGAAAGACTTTTCCATTGGCGGCAGTTCCTGGGTTTCCACACTGTACAGCTGTAAAACAAAACGGATCAGCATATATATTAAAAATGGTTTTAGAATTCCTCTCACAAAAAAATTAGTGACTAAATGATTGTTTCAAATTTTCCAAAGGAGCTAGAAAATCTTCTACAATAAGCATTGGATTAACTTTTATAAATAGTTGAAAGTCAAGATGAATTTAAATTGATTATTAGATTAATTACTGCAGTGCAAATCAAATAACAGCATTTTTTTAAAAAGACTTGTTAGTAACTTTGGTAAAAATTTTACAAGTAAAGTAGTTACTTGAGTATAGCTTTTGGGTACTATAAAATCTTCCAAAGAAGGATTGTTAAGAGTGTATGCCTAAAAAGCAACTCATGTAAAATTAGAGTAGATGTAACAACAAGATGCAAAAAGATTTATTCTATTTCTAGGATAATAGATATAAAACAAACAA
Source organism: Spilogale gracilis (assembly GCA_004023965.1). NCBI lineage: Eukaryota > Metazoa > Chordata > Mammalia > Carnivora > Mephitidae > Spilogale > Spilogale gracilis. Next base: position 119,982 of record PITA01004158.1, on the reverse strand, counting down.
TTTAAGTAATATAAATATTCATGTATATTTTTATTTATGTACATATATAACTTATTTGCATTAAAACTTTATTATCTCTATTTCTGAGACAAAGTGTATGAAAAATAAACTGAATAAAAACAAAGTAACTAAATTTTAGGAATGTTTTGCACTAAGTTTGCAAAATAGCTTAGACAAGACACAAATACAAATGCCTTATATGATTAAGTATTCTTTATTATGCTTAACTATTTGCCATTAATGCCATAAGTGATTTTTTAAATATCTTAAAAGCAAGCCTATGTCAAACATAATATTAAATTTTGTTGTAATATCAGAAGGTATTTTAATACTTTATAGAATTTACAATTTTCTTTATGAATAAGGAATGTAATTACAGTTTCAGAAGTACTATCAATATCACTCTCTGCATCTTAAAGATTCAATTTTGCCATTCCTTTGCATGTCTGTGTGTATGTGCATGTAGGAAATGTACACATTTCATACATATACAACAAAGTCAAGCTCTAGGTAAAAAGCTACTTTCCAGCTTTCAGGAGAACATATGATATACTAAGCATTCATATCTGCTTTCAAGGGTAATTACTCTCTTTTATATTCATTAGTACCTGCCTAAAATAACAATCTGGTCATATTTATTTTTTATGTACTGTGACCCTTGACAGAACACAGGAAGGATTTGAAAAGCATTAATAATATAGTTATAATATACTCTGCTATGTATACAACTGTGTACACTAATCCAATTTTTAACAGCTTTTATTTAAATTCCAATTAGTTAGCATACAGTGTAATATTAGTTTCAGGTTACAATTTAGTAAATCAACACTTCCATACAACAGCTGGTGCTCATCACAAGTGCTTTCCTTATTCCCCATCACCCGTTCAGCCCATCTCCCCACCAATCTCCCCTCTGGTAACCACCAGTTTGTTCTCCATAGTTGAGAGTTTTTCTTACTTTTCCCCTTTATTTCTCCATCATCACTTGTTTTGTTTCTTAAATTCCAAATATGAGTAATATCATATGGTATTTTTAAGATAAATTTCTGGAAGTGGAATGTCTGGATAATTTTTAATTTTAAAAAATATTTTTAATATTTCACACATCTGCAACATCATGAACCATCATTTTAAAAAAAGATTTTATTTATTTATTTTTCAGAGAGAGAGCACAAGCAGGGTGAGCAGCAGGCGGTGGGGAGTGGGAGAAGGAGGCTCCCGCTGAGCAAGGAGTGCAATGCGGGACTCAATACCAAAATCCTGGGATCACAATCTCAGCAGATGGTAGACACTTAACTGACTGAGCCATCGGGGCATCCCCATCATTTTTAAAACCCCTGTCATTTTGTCAAAATGCTATATTCTTTAAATTTGTATTTTTCCATTTACTAAACTAACACATTTATTTGATATTTTTATTTTCACGTGTTTTATTCACTACATCCATACAGTCTATGAAAACTTTTATATTTTACTGTAAGTTACTAAAGTAATATTACAAAATATTTGGAATAAGAGAAAAAAATACTTCAGATTCCACCATTCTGTTCTATTATCATTTTTGTGTATTGCTTTTTATACTCAGTCTCAAATAAATATCACTTGCCTTGATTTTACTAGAGTGTATAATTCTGAATCTTAATTTTTAACTGTTTTATATGATTTACATTTTCTCATGACCTTTATTCTAATATTTATTGATGATACATGTATCAAATATACTACTGTTTATGAAAATTTTTTCCCATTGCTCTCAAATTCTTTCCAGTTATTGTCATAATCAGTTAGAAACATAAAATTGCATCATTACAATTGTACTTTCTTTAATACTTTCATTTTCTTTAGGAAAAAAATCTTCAAAAGTTAATAAATCAAAGCTATATATATTCTATGAATAAATGTTTATTTTTGTCAGTTTACCCTAAAATATTATAACAATAAAAAATCTCTAGAAATATTTTAAAGTTCTAGTTTTGCTGCACAAACACCAAAGTTTCATTTTAAAACAGGTGAAAAATGATGCCTTGATGTTCAATTATAATTTTCTGATTACTAGTTATGTAGAATTTTTCCTATAGGTTGCATTTCTTTCTTTTTTTCTTTTTCTTTTTTTTTTTTTTTTGGCTTTTCTGTATTTTCTGTTCATTGTCTCTGTCCATTCATCTACTAGAATCTCTTTTTCTAAATGATTTGTCTGAGTTCCATCCATGAGAAAAATGATAATTCTTTTATATTTGCTATACTCCTGGTTCCTTTTTTGTCCATAATGCATATACTAACAAAACAAAGTCAATACCACACACTTTTTTTTTTTTATTTAAAAATATTTTGCACTGAGGATTGCTGAAAGGGAGAGGAGGGAGGGATAGGGTGGCTGGGTGATGGACACTGGGGAGGCAATGCACTATGGTGAGTGATCTGAACTGTATAAGACTGATGATTCACTGACCTATACTGAAACAAATATTACATTATATATTAATAAAAAATAAAAACTATTTTGTAGTAAAGTTTAACAAAGGGATGCCTTTGATATTGCCCATGTTACATAAATTAAATTATAGAGATTTTTTTCTTCGGAAAATAAGTTTGAGAAATAGTCTTCTTATTGTTTTTTGCTCAGGAGCATTGTTCCTAACTAGTTTCCCTATAATAGCAACTAAGCTGCAAGTCTCTCTTAATTAAAATTAAATTTGGTTAGTTAAAAAAAGAATATGGACACTAATTTTAAACATCATAAAAAGATTTTGAGATATAATCAATCAAGAAACTGTCAAGAAGATCTGTTGCTAATTATTTCTTACATATAAATTCAACAAAATTCATATAACATCAAGTAAATTTCATAAATGCCTTTGCAAGTTTGGTTTTTGCACTAGAGTCATCTCAAAAAGAACAATTTAAATTTAAGAATAATTTTTCAGCAACACTTCATTTTCTAGCCAATCTGATAAAGATTTAATTATGTTATCTCCAAGCTAGTCAAAATAATTAACAATTTTACTTAAAAAGTGAAAATTTTAAAGATTCTAGCCACTAGTAACTGTACTCTATAAATAAAAATCTCATATATATTTAGGCATCTTTCTATATTTTCCTGAAAAGTGAAACATATCATGAGGTAATGTTAAGAACAACATATTTTTCCCCATATAGTGTCTATTATGTAAAGCACTGTGATAAAGGGGGAAAAATAAATCTTTTTAGCAAATATTTTTAACTTTTCTAATTGAGATGTTTGTTATGATATGAACAGTGTTTGTGCACATATAGCTCATGAGAGATGTTTTTTATAATTATTACCTATCATAGTTCTTTTATAGGATGATGGGATCTTTTATAGGATGCTTTTATTCCAAGGTTGAGTACAGGATGAACGGGCAGGAGTTATTTCAACTGTAGTAACCAACTGAAATTGGATACACATTAAATTCCAACATATATTTAATTTCTGCTTAGATTACCTTTGCATTCTGGTTGCCTTCCGGTCCAGCTGCCATTGGCTAAACATGTTCTTTCTTCTGAGCCATGAAGGATATAACCAATATCACAAGCAAAACGTACAGAACTTTTAGTTCTGAAATCACTTTCTTGTCTAGAACCATGCCCAGGGGTACCTGGATCCCCACATGTACCAGAAGCATCACCTGAAATTCAGTACAATTTAAGTTAATTTATTTCATTAAACATTTCCTATATTCATGATTTAGTTCAACATTCATGTAGGCTTTTGTTTTTGTGCATGCTGTGTTTTAATATGACAAGTTGACTAGGTAAAATCATAATTCACATTTCCCATCTGACTCCAATCATTAAAGAAGGCCTAAATAAAAAAGAAAATAGTTGCAGAGTATGGTGTTATTTTCTGTTAATGATATTTGGGCTTATTAAACATGTTAAGGACATTTCATTAGTATTTCTGAAACCTGGTTAATAAGTTACTGGAAAATTTATAACAGATGTACGAGGTACTCAAATGACAATGGATTTAATAAAACTAAAATTAAAAACTGTACTTGGTAATTTGCATGTTTCCTTCTTTGAATATACTAATTGCTTAAAATCCTTTTTTGTTAAATTAGAACTATAATGTGCTGGAAAATGTGAATGTTAAAATATAGTATTTCATGTAGCCTAAAATTTCACCTCCTAATTTTTTCTACCAATGACCAATGACCAAAGATAAATGAATTGTATCTTTTCCAATATGAAAATATAAACAAGTTGTAAAAAAAGATGAAAAATTCTGGCTTAAGTTCCTAATAAGGACTTTTCTCAGACTAGGTGTTCATCTTTTGATTTTAGTGTTAAGGATTTATTCAGTCCCTTTAACTTGTCTTAAATAATTCTAATCACAGTTGCCACAGTTTTAGTATATACTAGGAGAGAGAGAGAAAGTTGAAGACATGTATATTGAAAATGCTGTCAGTAGAGATGCCTTATTTGATATGCCCAGTGTATTTGAAATCCTTCTTTACACCTCCTCATTTTCATGTGATGTAATATTACTTACACAAAACTTTAAAAATCACTATCTCACTTTTAAATACCTGTGTGCATTTTTTTTCAATTCAATAGCAGTTTCCTAATACATTGAGATGTATGTATATAAATTTATGTTTCATGTATAGTTATCTGAGCTAACTATGAGTTACTCCAAGAGAAGAGTTTTAATTTTCATTAAAACAATTTTATAGTCACATTCAAAGTAATAGGTTTGTTCTAATCTACAGATTAAATCTGAAGTCCCAGGCTGTCAGTTCACAGATTAACCACTAATTACAAGGAGATTTTGAAGTAAGCAACCATTTCAAAACTTTTAGTCCTAAAGGGAAAACAGTGTAAAATAACTTCCAGTAAGTCATCAACATGATCTCCACAGAGATAAAATAATATAAAAATAATGAGCAATATATAAATAAAAAACAGGCAGAAAAATAAGCACCAACATCTAGTTGATGGGTAAAAACAAATATAATAAGTATACAAACAGGGAGACAACACAGATATAAAATTTAATTGATATTTTTTAAGAAAAGCAATGGCTTAAACAGATGAAAAGAAGACTTATCAAATATTCCACAAATTATTAATTTTAAATAGGCAGAATATTCATTTATTATACAAAAACTGTATTAGGGTTATAGAAACTCAGGAGTGACAGATAAATATCTTTCATTAAACTTGGTATAGTTTAAATTAAAACATGTAGGGCTTAATTTAATTTAATTTTATTTTAAGATTTTATTTATTTATTTGACACAGAGACGGCAAGAGAGGGAACACAGCAGGGGGAATGGGAGAGGGAGAAGCAGGCTTTCTGCAGAGCAGGGAGCTCAATGTGAGGCTCAATGTAGGGCTTGACATGGGGCTCAGTGCGAGGGCTGGATCCCAGGACGCTGAGATCATGACCTGAACTGAAGGCAGACGCTTAACGACTGAGCCACCCAGGTTCCCCTGGGATTTATTTTAACAGTATGTTATTAGGCAATCAATTGTGTAGAAAGTTAAATAGAACTGATCTCTAACTGAAAATGTTGAAATAAGGTTTTGTATCTGCTAAAACAGAATAGTTCATTTTAATGAACAAAAGCACAATACACATAGTAGCATCCTAAAAGTAATTATTTATATTAGCTACAACACAGCTCAAAGCACATACCTGTAATTTATCATCTACAAGATGAGTTTTAATTTGTACTTTGAATTTATATTGACTTTAAGAAGTATTCCAATAAATGTACAAACTATGTTATAACTTCTCTCATGAGATTTTTTAAAAAATGTATTATTTTATCTCTTTTTATTGTTTTGGGTTTATATATTCCTAGTAGTAGTAGTAATAACAATAATAATAATAATAATAATAATAATAATAATAATAGTGTAACTTCCAACACACATTGTCCAATTTTCCAAGAGGTACCTGAACAATGAGGTTGTGATCCACTCCAATGGCCGTTTAACTGGCAAGTCCTTGATGACTGGCCTAGAAGGGTACGCTTTCCTGTGCAGGAATAGTGAACCGTGGACCCAAAGGTGTACTTCTCACCAGACAGGGCTGCATTAGGAGGAACGCCAGGGTGTCCACAGTCAATCACTACAATACATAATTATTGAATATAAAATTTTTTTATATCTCCTATCGAACAACCTGTATCATGTGTTATAAAATAAATCAGAAGTAAATTATCTATTCAAATGTACATAGCCTCCAGAAGTCAAAAATACATGTGAAAGCTGGCTTTTAAAAAATAAAATGGAAGTTACAGTTACATGAACAATCCTGTTATCCCACTTACCAGTGTTTAGTAGGAACACTGCAAGCAAGCATAAATGAGAGAGTATAAGTCTGTTACATGTGGCGGTGGTGAGTGTGTGTTTATGTGCACATGTGCCTGGGTTTAAAGTATGTATGTGCCTGGAAAATGATATGCAAGTTAGAGAGAGGAGTAATGTGCATAATCTAAATAAGGACCTACAATGCTACATAGGATTCAAAATGAGCCCATACAGAAATTAAAAGGGAAGAATTTTGGAGGTTAAGGAAAGGGAATGAAGATGGATATGTGACACACAATCTAATAATGCAGTCTAGAATAATTCCATTCCCAGTCAGTAATGAAGAAATCATGCCACACAAAGAAAATACTCAGTGACTTGTTAACTAAAACACTACTAAGTGTAGCAGAATCAGGTATTAATGTGCTGTCAAATTTTATTTATAACCTGGAGGAGAGGTAGCTTGGTAACTAACTGTGGACTGTCGTTTAGTTATAACTTGAAAAAATATTGAGTGCAATATGACTCCAGAGTTTTAAATGGCACATTAGGGGATATAAATTTAATAAAACCCGTGAGTACTTTGCACACTACTGAGATGCTATAGGAAGTAAAGAAAAGCAAAAAGTATGAGAGCTAAGAAAATCTGTAGAAGTTCATGTTTACATGTCTAATGAAAGATTTTTAACTTGAATGCTATAGCCACACAAAGTCAAGTAAGTGAATTAATCAACTATTAGACCTGACTCTCTACAAAAAGAAGTGAAATACATTTTAAGCAAAAGATCAACAACTGAATTATTTGCTATAGAAGCTGAAATTTAATGAACGCTGCATGAAGTTTTGTTTCTTCATTAGTGTATGAATGATATTTTCAAATAATCCCACCCTGTAAACATAAAGTGCCTTTAACTAAAACATTAGCATAAAATAATTTTATATTTAGAAACTCAGTACAACTCTAAATTACTTGCACAATGATTTCTGGACACACTACTCCTCATCTATAAAGTTCTTCTCTTTCTTATGATTCATCAACTTTTTGAGACATAGTTATAGTTGAGACTTAATAACTAACTGAATATTTCAAATTCATGTTCATTTTTCTATGTTCTCACATAATTATTTCCTTATTATGCATGCTAATTTTATGCATATCTGCTCTAATTTATCTTATTTATATTTTACAGCTCCAACACAGCATATGACAAAATGCACCCAAATGTTTGCTGATGTGAAAGATGATGTGTATCACCATTTACTGTATTTATATGTATATGTGTCTGTAATATGAAAAATGTTTAAATAAGTAAGTTTTAAATCACACATTGGTCTAAATCCTTAAATATTCTAAAGCCCTGGCATAAATTTACATTAAGGCTAATATTGTCTTAAATGAAATTTAAAATATTAATACAAAAGAAATTAAAACTGTAACCTCTTGTTATGGGATGGTAATATCATAGAATATAACAGATCTTTCTTTTCATGTATATCTGCTTTACCAAAACTTAAAATCAAAGAATCACATCAATAGTAAAAAATGGCATTCAGGCACTGAACTGGCAGAATATAGGGGACGAAACTTTCAAAAAATGAAACAATAAAATCAAAAATTAAAGTAATAATTATAAACAAGATCCTTCTGCTATAAGGCTCTAGATACTTTACAAGACAATAAACATCCATGTTGCTTCCATGGCATTTTCTCAAGAAAGGATTCACATTATCTACTTACTGATACATTCTGGCAAAGGTTTGTCCCATTGTCCATTTGGTTGACATATTAAAACTGAAGATCCAAATAAGAAATATCCAGGATTGCAGTCATAGAATACCACAGTGCCGTAGGTGAAATTTCCATGTTCTATTTTACTTTCTCTTTTGGAATTGGCTGGAATGCCAGGATCAGAGCAGTTGACCACTAAACAATGACCAATTTTGGAAGTTATGGTTGGACTAATATATAGAGACCTACATAGATTTAAGGTAAATTTAACCAAACAAACCAAAGATTTCAGAAATAAAATTAATGCATGGGATATCTAGATAATGAAGTGAAATCCATGTGGTTGAAAACATAGAAAAAAGGAAAACCTTTCTGCAAAATTTTTTGCACAATACTAACTCCCTATGTATTCTACTGAGTACAGATGTAAAGAATACCTTAAACTATAAGCCATTAAAAATAGAGAAAATTATAATTTGGCTATATTTTATCAGACAATATGAAATATATCATACTTCTTTGTAAATGGTAAAACAGCAAAAGCTCTTTAATCTGTTTCTATAGAAAAAAACAATAGATAAATCCCCAGTGTTGGCATCATGATAAATGAGATCTCAGTCTCTCCAAAAATATGAAAAAATAAATGCCAAAGGTAAGTTCTATTAATTATAAAACAAACCACAAGTAAAATGATCTTAATGACTTTTTATATGGAGCAATAAAATAGGTACAAGATAATAAAGGTAAGCAGTTAAAATGAAACTTGGTAACTTCTTACTAGACACATTGCTAGAGGCAAGGGAAACAAAAGCAAGAATTATCTATTGGGACTTCAAGATAAAAATTTTCTGCACAGAGAAGGAAACAATCAAGAAAACTAAAGGCAGTCTATTATATGGAGGAGATATTTACAAATGACATCTGATAAAGGGTTCGTATTCAAAATCTTTAAAGAACTTACCAAACTCAACATTCAAAAAATACATAACCCAGTTACAAAATGGGTAGAAGACATGAATGGACACTTCTCCAAAGAAGACACACAGATGGCTAACAGATACATGACAAGATGCTCAACATTACGCATCATCAGGGAAATAAAAATCAAAACCATAATGAGATAGAGATACCACCTCACACCTCTCAGAATGGTTAAAATTAACATAAGAAACAACAGGTGTAGGAGAGGATTCGGAGAAAGAGGAACCCTCTTGTACTGTTGGTGGGAATGCAAACTGGTGTAGCCACTCTGGAGAGTAGTATGGAGGTTCCTCAGGAAGTTGAAAATAGAACTACCTTATCATCCAGCAATTGCAGTACTAGGCATTTATTTAAGGATACAGAAATATAGATTTGAAGGGGTACATGCACTCCGATGTTTATAGAAGCATTAAAAACAACAGCCAAACTGTAGAAAGAGCCCAAATGTCCAACAACTGATAAATGGATAAAGAAGATGTAGCATATTTATATATTCCATTTGTATTATATATTATATATTCCATTATAATTCCATTATATATAAAATACCATAATGGAATATTACTCAGCCATCAAAAATGAAATCTTGTCATTTGCAACAACATGGATAGAGCTATATTGTGTTATGCTACGTGAAATAAGTCAGTCAGAGAAAGACAAATACTGTATGATCTCACTCTTAGGTGGAACTTAAGAAAGAAAACAGATGAACATATGGGTAGGGAGAAGAAAGGAGAGAGGGAAAAAGCCATAAGAGACCTTTAACAATAGAGAACAAACTGAGGGTTGATAGAGATAGAGAGGTGAGTGGGGGATGGGCTGATGAGTGATGGGTATTAAAGAGGGTACTCATTGTGATGAGCACTGGGTGTTGTATGTAAGTGATGAATCACTGAATTCTACTCCAGAAACCATTACTGCCTTGTATGTTAATTAACCAAAAAAAATTTGTAAAGCCCTCCCACCCAAAAAATAAAACATGTTAATTTTAACTTTAAAGAACATAAGATAAAAATGAAGAAAAAAAGGAAAGCATAGCTAATGAGAGGACATTAATATTAAATATTTTTGTTTTATTAGCTCAAAATGTTCGTTTATTCTGCCCAAGTTATTTCAAATGTTGTTGCCTATGTTTACACAGATGCATTATTACCATGCCCTAAACTAGAATATAAATAGACATTTACCTTTGCACACTGGTGGGGGATGGCTCCACTGCCTGTTTGCCTGGCATTGTGCCTTTGTTGGCCCTTGCATAACATACCCAATATTGCAAGAGAATGTCACCACGTCATTAAAGTTGAATCCATTGCCACTTGTTCTTCCATAAATTGGACTACCAGGGTGACCACAGCTAACCGCTAATAGCAATAGGTAGGGGAGAGGAGAAGCATGAGAGTTATATTTAATAATTTCGAACAACATGGAAAGAAGACTGCTTCTACGTGAAAATATATTTAAAGTACTTTTACTATGACAAGGGAGCAATTTAGAATGCCAAAATACTCTAATAGAATAGAAATATTATTAGTAATATTATTAGTATATTATACTAATTAGTATATTATACTAATAAATATTATTAGTAAAGAGACAAATATTTATAATTGTGATCATTTCATGCAAGTGTAGAGAGATGTTTAAAGTTTCACTGTACATTTTCATCCTCTCTCTATATATATTTATTTTGTTCTGGTTTTGGGGCGGTGGTTTATTTTTTTGACAAATACTGAAATTCAAAGAAGTCTGGGAATGACTGCAGTTCATATCACCGGTTAGAAGCAGAAAGGAATGAAACTGAACCTATATTTCTAGTTAGGTTTAAGAATTGAAGGTCCGGGGGTGCCTGGGTGGCTCAGTTGGTTTAACGACTGCCTTCGGCTCAGGTCATGATCCTGGAGACCTGGGATTGAGTCCCACCTCGGGCTCTCTGCTCGGCTGGAAGCCTGCTTCTCCCTCTCTCACTCCCCTTGCTTGTGTTCCCCCTCTGGCTGTGTTTCTCTCTGTCAAATAAATAAAATCTTTAAAAAAAAAAGAAAAAAAAGAATTGAAGGTCCATAAAGGTAACTTTTTGTAATTAATTTTGAAATAGTTTAATATTATTTATACAATTAGTTTTTATGAATAGTAGACTGTCAAAAATGCTTGAAGAATTAATATGACTATATAATGTAAGCAATAAAAATAATACATGATGTAGTAACATTGTTCTTACTATTTTGAGATACCAATATTAACGCTCTGTAAACCTGTCAATCTTACTGGCTTATTTTCTTCATAAATGATACTTAATAATTTAGCAAATTTTTGTTTAGAAATAATGTATCAATTAGATAAATTATTTAAATGTTTTTAGGGTTGTAGTTCTATTTCAGATTTTAGTGCTAGGCTTTTCCAAAACACTGTATTTCTGTGAACTCTTTCACTGCATCATCTCACTCTATTAATCAGAGCAACTCCAGTAATAGTGCTTCATAATTGGGCACAGTGAACAACCACAGTCACTTTTAGTATTTTTGAAATGACCCAAGAGCAATTATTTTTTCAGCTATATTGTTAATCTCAACCTACTCATTTGGAAATTTAACTGCATCTTATTCTTGTTAAAATTATCAGTAAAGAAACCAGTTTTACCCCAAGGGCCAATTTTCTTTTATAGTCTCAATTATTCAACAAGAAAAACACTGGTATTAGTTGGCTATGCCTGAATATAAATGAAAGGGAAACAAATCTAGGACAGACCCAAACATAATGTGCTGTCCTGTAATCATCAGTCTGTGTATGTGCATGATGTCCACACACATGTGTGTGTGCATGTGTGCACCCCCCACACACCCCTTAGAACAGTAATATTAATTATTAACTCTATGGTTTATTATTCTATTAAATCTCAACATGTGGAAATATTTTCCATGGAACTAGAATTTCAAAAAATATGTGTGGATTGAATAAAAGTTTGACAGTAAAATCTATAAATATGGATGTAATTAGTTACAGACTAAATGAAGTATTTCCTGTGAATTCATGCTAAAAGTCCCATGCATTATTTATCTGAAGTCTCCAAAATCTCTATGGTATAATCATATGATGTTACAATTACAGTATATTTGCTGTGTTTATTCTCATTTTATAACACCAATTTTAATGTAAATATTATATTTATATTATTATATATGAATAAAAATAACTTATATGTTATAAATATAAATTTATAAAACAATTAGAAGATTATATATAATATAAAAATATCAGTAATTGCGGATGGAAATGATCAGGAGAAAGAAAAATATAAGGAACACATTGATAATTGCCTTTCTGGTCCAAAAATAGAATAGATTGTGATGTGAAACCCTGTGTGTGGGTGGACATTCAGTGGATTAAGCAAAGTAAAGGAATTTTAAAAGTGTAAGTAAATAAATTAAATTAAATAATTAAAAGTATCAAACATCAATATTCAACTCTATTCTTACTCTTGTGCTATTATAGTCAAATTAGCTGCACAAGAGGCAAATCTATGTGATACATACAGAAACCACAAAGCACAGCTCCTGTATTTAAAAAACAATAGCCAAAACTTTTATTTTTCATTCCACCTATTCTTCATGTGAGAGTTCATGAGTAAATTAACCTAAAATATCAGATAGATATTTGTTGAACCAGTCAGAGATACTATTGAAACAATTTCCAAATTACATAACGTTACACAATTTTGTATGAATTTTAAAATAGTGAAAAGAGTGCTGTAAAAAAATTTAAATAAATCTTAAATATTTCACATAAAATTTTATGAAAAAATATAATTATATCAAATGTGTAGGCTTGATGCATTTAAGAATTAGATTTTGAAGCTAACAGGAAAGATAATTATAAATATCTTTAGCCATTCGCTTTATTTATCTATTTATTAATATTTTATTTATTTATTTGACAGAGAGAGACACAGCTAGAAAGGGAACACAAGCAGGGGGAGTGAGAAAGGGAAAAGCAGGCTTCCCACCCAGCAGGGAGCCCGATGTGGGGCTTGATCCAGGTACCTCAGGATCATGACCTGAACTGAAGGCAGATGCTTAACGACTGAGCCACCCAGGCACCCCATTCACTTTATATATAAGGGAATTAAGGCCTAGAGAGATTAAATGATCTTCAGTAGGTCATATAATTAGTAATGGAACTGAAATGAGAACAATAGTTCTTCATATCATGTCTGACAAGTTTTTTCCCCACTAATTACACTCCATCAGAATCTGATTTTGATGTGACACTTATAGCATTGTAATTATTAGGAAAAAAAATTATCCAATGCATTTTCACTATAAAAAGTTTCATAATATCATATCATAATAATATTGATGCTGCAGCACAGTGGTCTCAGGAAATTAAATCCGTGTAAGTTAAAATTTGTCCAAAAACACCTTCCATATAAGAAAATGCATTTATAAATTATATATATATAATATAAATTATATACACCAATTTTAATGTAAATATTATATTTATATTATTATATATGAATAAAATAACTTATATATATATTTTATATATATATAAATTTATATATATATAAAATTTTGGAAGGTTTTATTTATTTGACAGAGAGGAACACAGCCAGAGAGGAAACACAAGCAGCGGGAGTGAGAGAGGGAGAAGCAGGCTTCCCACCTGAGCAGGGAGCCCAATGCGGGGCTCCATCCTGGGACTCCGGAATCATGACCTGAGCTGAAGGCAGAGACTTAACCACTGAGCCACCCTGGTGTCCCTAAATATTATATATTCATATTAAGTGCTAGTATAGCTGAGCTTAATATCTTCTCTTTATGCTAAAACATAAGTAATAACAGACATTCTAATATTTTCTTCTACTTTCTTGGTTTTATGGATGATGTGTGTATCTTACCTAAGAAAAAATAGTGGTAATTATATCAGACCAGAGGCTTCTAATTACTTCTGTCATGCTTACTTACGCACACAGGATGGGAGCTGACCAGACCAATTGTGATCCTGTTGACATATTCTCACTGAAGAACCAATCAATCGAAAACCAGGATTACATTGATAAACAACTGTGTCTCTGTATCCGTAATTTTCTCCAATGACTTGACCATTCACAATGAGCTCTGGAATTCCACAGTGACCCGCTGAAATGGGTCAGAAAGTGATATTTTTAATACTGTGATTTAAGCTTTATTTTTGTATTTACATACATTTATAACATTACTAAACTTTTAAAATTTATTTATAAACATGCTATAAATAAGGTGAACATGATAATATGACATAAAGAGGACTATAAGATCCTCAGTAAAATGCCAAAGATTTGGGAATTAAAAGAAAATGTTACTTCTAGTAACACTTGGGTCTAAAAGTAGTTAGAAAATATTTCAATTTGTGTAGAAATTAAAATATAATATATCAAAATTTAAGGAATGCAGATAAATCAGTGTTTAGTGAAAAGATTTATAGTGTTAAATACTTTTATTGGACAGGAAAAAAGGTATACAATCAATGAATTAAGCTTCCACCTTAAGAGAAGGAAAAAAGAAGAGCAAAATAAAGAAGAGAAAATAAAGCCAAAGAAGATGAAAGGATATATTGCAGATAGTTACAGAAATCAAAGAAACAGAAAATAGAAAACAACAGAGGATATTACCTAAGCTGAAATTGTCTTTCTTTAAAGAATGCAACAAAATTGCTAACCTCCTAGCTAATTTTATCTAGCATACACAAAAAAGAGAGAAAACAATTACCAGTAACAGAAATGAATGAAGTGATACCACTAAAAGCTTACAGAAATTAAAAGGATAAGATAATATGAAGGACAGTTTTATGCCAATACATTTAACAGTTCAGAAAAAAAGGGCAAAAACTTTGAAAATTATATACCAAGACTAATATAAGATAAATATAAAATATGAATAGTCCTTCATCTATTAAATACTTGAATTTTTTAAAAATTCTATTCATTCATTTTAGAGATAGAGAAGAGCTTCTGTATATGCTTACAGGGTAAGGGAGGGGCAGGGGGGAAAGAAGAGGAACAAGTCAATGCTGTGTTGAGGTGGAGCCCAACCTATTACATGTCCCAGAGATCATGGCCTAAACTCAAACCAAGAGTCCCATGCTCAACCTATTGAGCCACCCAGATGCCCCCCCCAACGTTTTTAAATAGGCTCCACGTGTGGAGCCTAATGAGGGGCTTTGAACTCATAACCCTGTGATCAAAATCTGAGCTGAGATCAAGAGTCAGATCCTTAATCAACTGAACCACCCAGCACCCCCAGAAGTATTTGAATTCTTAAATAAAATCCTTTCCACAGAAAAAGACTCCAGTTCAAATTTTTTACTGTTTTAACCAAACATTTAAGTCAAAAAAAATATATATATATATATATATTTATATATACACGCTCTTAGAAAATAAAAAAGAAAGCTTTACTTCTTAATTTGTTTTATGAGGTAATCACAGTCCCGATAGTAAAACTGGAAGACACACAAAAAACCAATATCCTTCATGAAAATAGATACACAACTCCTTAAAAATTTAGAGAACCAATCTAGAAACATATATAAAATCATCCACTGTAATTTGATAGAATAAAAGAAATAGTGGCATATTAACACTGAAGGAGGAAAATAAAATTATTTCAATAGAAGAAGAAAAAGTATTTGGCAAAATTCAGTACTGATTCATGATGAACACTAACAACACATTTAGAATATAAGGGAACTTTTCAACCTGATAAAGACATCTGCAATATTATGATGTATAATAGGAAGTATATATTTGGTCTTGGTCCCTGTTTCTGGCACAGAGCTCTTAAAACTCTTGGAATTTCCTAAATGATAAAAGAAAAAAAATGTGTCTTGTTATATTAATGAGGTGGCTTTGATATCTCATCTAAGTATAGAGTCTGGGGCCAGTGGAACCAATCACATGATTAAGTTGGAATATTCAGTCCCACCCTTTGACCTCTGGGGAGGAGAGAAGAACTATAAGTTGAATTAATAGCCAATACCCAATGATTTAATCAATCATGCCCAGGCAATGAAGCCTCCATAAAGAAACAAAAGTACAGGGTTCAGAGAGCCTCTGTGTTGGTAAACACAAGAAGATTCAGGAGAGTGGGGCCTTCAGAAATCATGGAAGCTCTGTACCATTCTCAAATACTTTGCCCTATGCATCCCTTCTATCTGACTGTTCTGAGTTACATCCTTTTGTAATAAACCCATATCTCTAAGTAAAACGTTCTCTGGGTTCTGTGAGCCACCTTGGCAAATTAATCAAATCCAAGTAGGGGGTCATAGGAATCTGTGATTTAGAGACAGTCAGAAGCACAGGTAATAGCCTACACTTACTACTGGCATCTGAAGGAGGAACCAAAAACAGTCTTAAAAGATTGAACATTTAGGAGTGCCTGAGTGGCTCAGTTGGTTAAGCATCTGCCTTTAGCTCAGGCACGATCCTGGGCTCTCCAGGGACTTTGCTGCTTCCTCTCCCTCTGCTCCTCCTACAGCTTGTGTTCTCTCTCTCTCTTTCTCAAATACAATCTTTTTTTCTTTTTTATAGATTATTTATTTATTTACTTGACAGAGAGAGAGAGACAGAGGACACAGAGGACACAGAGGAAGAGGGCACAGAAGGAGAGGAAGCACAGACTCCCTGCTGAGCAGAGAGCCTGACATGGGGCTCCATCCCAGGTACCTGAGACCAGGACCCAATCTGAAGGCAGATGCCTAACCTTCAAAAAAATAAAATCTTAAAAAAAACAAAAAAAAACAAAAAAAACGACTGAAACTTTAACCAAAGGAATCTGATGCTCCAATTAAATAGTGAAAGAATTGAATGGAATCATAGGACAGTTGGTGTCCATCCAGATCATTGCTTATTGTTGAGATTTGAGTCTCCAAACACTAAAAGGCATAAGAAAAACCTCCAGCTGATGTATTTACTAATGAAATACTGAATTCTTTCTTCCTCATGTAGGGAATAAGACAAGGATGACCATTTTCACCATTGTTTGGTTGGCTCTATGCAGTGCAAAAATTAATAGAAAGGAAGATAGAAAGCATAAGTTTAGAAAACAGAAAAGAAAGCTATTCTAAGCTCAGATGATATATATGTGGAAAATCTTATTTTAAGAAAAACCTAAAACTAATAAATTTTTAAAAGATTTTATTTATTTGACAGAGAGAAACACAGCCAGAGAGGGAACACAAGCAGGGAGACTGAGAGAGGGAGAAGCAGGCTTCCCGCCAAGCAGGGAGCCCGATGTGGGACTCGATCCCGGGTCTCTGGGATCATGACCTGAGCTGAAGGCAGTCGCTTAACCAACTGAGCCACCCAGGTGCCCCTAAAACTAATAATTTAGCATGGTTTAAGAACATTATATAAATACCTCAAGTAATTATATTTTTATATTAGCAAACAATGTGAAAATGTAAATTAAATGGAAAATGTAAGTAAAAATGAACAATTTCACTTATAATATTAGAAACACACTAAACATTCTCAGGAATAATTTTAGCAATAGACATAAATGATCCCTATGCTAAAAATACGAAATATTGCTAAATGAAGACCTAAATATGAAAAATATACTAAAGGGACGCCTGGGTGGCTCAGTTGGTTAGGCGACTGCTTTCGGCTCAGGTCATGATCCCAGAGACCAGGGATCGAGTCCCACATCGGGCTGCCTGCTCGGCGGGAAGTCTGCTTCTCCCTCTCTCACTCCCCCTGCTTGTGTTCCCTCTCTGCCTATGTTTCTCTCTGTCAAATAAATAAAATCTTTAAAAAAAAAAAAAAGAAAAATATACTACATATATTATGCTTATTGGATGGAAGACTCAACATTGTCAGATGCCTATTCTCCTCAAATGATGTATGGATTCAATGTGATCCTGATCATAATCCTACTGGATATTTTTAAAAATAAAAATTGGTAAGGTAAGTTTAAAACTTATATTAAATTGGAAATGATATACAGTATCCAATGTTATCTTAAAAATTAAGAGAAATTTGAAAGATATACATACAAAATTTTAAGACTAATTATAAAACATATTCAACAAATACTGCCAGATACCCTCCTAGAAAAAAACTAAACCTCAATTTTACTTCATTCATCATACATATAAGAACAAATTAAAGATAAATCATAGATATGAAAATAACACCACAAACTATGAAAGTTCTAGAAGAATATATGAAAGAAAATCTTTGTGAATTCTGGCTCAGTAAAAGTTTCATAAAGAAGACACAGAAAGCAAAGACCAGAAAAGATAAACTTTAAAAAATTTAAAATTTTTGCTTTTTAAAAGAAGAAATAAGTAAGTCACAGTCTGCAAGAAAATATCTATAAATGCATAATAATGAAGGCCTTATCACCAGAATATACAAAGACTCCTATAGTTCATAATAAAAGCCAATTCAATATAAAAGATATTTCACCAATTCTTAAAGGAAATTTTACCAATGGCCAAAATGCTCAAGAAAATGTATTATAACCGTAATCATCAAGACACTGCAGATGAAAATGTTGTAAAATACCTTTATGCACCCAATGGAATGGATAAAATTAAAAGACTGGTTATACCAATGCTGGAGAAAATGTGAGACAAGAACTCTTCTGGGAACTTTAGTCCTAAATCTCTAAGAGAAGTGAATATATATGCTCACACAAAAAATTTTTCCATGAATATTCACTGCAGCTTTTTTCATAATAGTCTCAATCTGGACAAGGGTCAGGTGTCTATTAATAAGAGATTGACCAATATGTGGCATATTCATATAATGGAATTCTACTCAACAATGAAAAAAATAGTGATACACACAACAACATGGTAAGAGAATGAAAGAAGTCTTACAAGAAATGCAGCTAGAGAGAGAACACAAGTAGGGGGAGTGAGAGAGGGAGAAGCAGGCTTCCCGCCAAGCAGGCAGCCTGATGTCAGGCTCTGGGATCATGACCTGAGCCAAAGGCAGATGCTTAATGACTGAGTCCCCCCAAAAAAGGATTTTAATCAAAACGTGTGGCTATACCTTTTTAAGTTTCAGATAATGATTGTATTGACATGAATATGTTCAAGCTTATAAGCAAAACAAAACGTATCTAAATTGTTAAACTTTTCTGCCTTGTCTCATACTCTTTAATAGAGTAAATATTTATTTACTGTCCATATCTGTTCATAATAATCAGCAATTTTCAAATTAGTAAACAAAAAAATATTATCTCTTATTCCCAACAGACAAGTGAATAATTATTAGAACAGTTTTCATTATGCCTAATTCAGTATTTGCTGTCATATCTTGAAATCATTTTGGAGAAAAATAAAGCATAAATTACACCATTCTCTTATTATTAAAAAATACTGAAGTCTTTGAAAAAAGAGAAAACATAAAACATAGTATCATCTTAATAATAAATGAGGAGGGGCAAAAAGAACTAACTAGTTAACTTTAACTGAATAGTTTTTTTTTAATGAATTAAGAAACCCTAAAGGAAAAAAATCCTATTTGGTTAAAATCAGGTTTGAAAAATATATTTTAAAAATTTTAAAAGAAAGTAATATTACACATATTAAAATCCTATGAAATTAAAGGGGAGAAAGACTTTAAATGCGGAAATCATTTTTCTCCTTAGATCATTACCTTAAGCAAATAGGTGAAAGGAGAATTGACTATGGTTTAGAATGAATTAACTGCTACAGTGATTAATGCAGCTGAGTACGCAGACATATAATTTTCCGCAATTAGTTTTCACCTTTTTATTTTCACATGCCTGGAAGAAAATGTTTCTCTCCTTAATGACATAACTCATTTGAAATACTAGTTGATTAACTTTAAGAGTTATCCGTTTAATAGTTTTTCTACTATGAGACATTTTTAAAGTTAAATATTTTCTGGTTAGCATCCTTACTGAGTGAATATAAATGATCATCTCTTGTCATGGAAAAAGGGCTGCTTCCTTTTCAGAGGCGGGGGTGAGGGTGTAGTTGCTTAAAATGATTCAAAAGTCTGTACCTAGGCATCTGGTTTCCGATCCACTCCAAAGACCTGAGGAAAGGCACTCCCGTACTGCAGAGCCGACCAGCATGAATCCAGAATCACAGGTAAAGATGGCTGTAGAACCATATGAAGTTTGAGTTCCAATCTTATTTCCATTTGGAGGTGTAGGTAGTTCTCCACAAGAAATAACTTGAAAACAATAAAAAATTAAATGCTTAAAGATAGAGTCAATGTGCACTTGTAACAAAATCATGCTTTTAATATTTTGAATTCTCTATGATTTAACATTTTCATAACTAAAGTCAACATTTATAAGACATGTTTGAATGAATGTGAAGATGCAGAGAAAATACATGACCTACTTTAAAATCTATCTCTTAAAACCTTCAGAGTGACAGCCACATGTAACGAAGCTATTTTTGCATCTTTGCTTCGCCAATCTGGTCACTCAGCAGGTTGTCATAAAAGAGAAAAAAATCACAAGGTGAAGAATTTCCATTCTTCTGATTTACCTGAGACAGAGTTTCCTCTTTAATCTGAAATAATGCTAAAATACTAAAGGAATACATCATTTTATTGGGCTTAGTAGATATCACATCTTTACAAATGGAAGGTTTGTGACAACCGTGCATTGAGTAAGTCTATCAGTGCAATTTTTCCAACAATATTTGCTCACTTTCTGTCTCTGGGTCACATTTTGGTAATTTTCACAGTATTTCAAACTTTTTCATTATTTTTATATTTGTTACAGTGATTTGTGATCAGTAATTACCATTTGCTGAAAGCTAAGATAACGGTTAGCATTTTTAGCAGTAAAGTATTTTTTAATTAGGACATGTACATTGTTTTTTAAATACAATATTATTACAGACTATAGTATAATGTAAATATAACTTTTATATAAGCACTAGGAAGCCAAAGATTTCATTTGACTTCCTTTATTGGAGTATTAGCTTTATTGTGGTTGTCTGGAACTGAACCCACAATGTCTCTGAGGTATGCTTGTGATTACAAGTAATTTTTGTTGAGATATCCATAGCTTATAAAGAAGTTTACATTTAAAATATCATTTGATTTTCACAAAAACCATTAGGTAAGATGACATTTCACATTTTGTTTGCAGGTTTAAAAAAAAAAAACTAAAAAAGATTGACTCACTAGGTCATTTAGAACCCAGCTCTTATAACTCCTTCATATTTAAAGACTGCAAATGAAATGTCTTTCTTGAATAAAAAAACAATAGTAGATAATGTTTATTGACTACTTTTTACTAAACATTATTTCTAGTGCTTTAAGTTAAATAATTCTCAAAACAACTCTATGCGGTAGATGGGGTCAATATATGAATTGTATGGATTAGGATACGGCCACATAGTAGTTAAACAACTTTAATAAGTTTATACAACCTATAAATAGCTAAATCAAAATTAAAACCCAGGGATCAAACTCCAGAATCTAATACTTGGCCACTAACTCACAATGCTAACTTTCACATCTAGGCTTTAGGTGTCCATTAGACAGACAAATAGAAAATTTGCAGCTTTAAATTGTTGCATATAAAATTTTAAATGTAGTGACTGTTTTGAAGTAATCCCTCAATAACCCTTTGCAGTAGCTATGCTATTGATAATATTAATAATACTAATATTTATATTATTTTAAGTTAAAAGATGAATAAATAGAGAATTAGCAAAAGCACTGTTCTTTCCATTTTCTCAATGAATTGCAATCCTCAGATTCCTCGTCTTTCCCCACTCTTACCTGTAGGCAGGGACCTTGTTTTATGTATCTCTTAAGCCCTTCAACATCATAGACGATCCCTTAAACCCTTCTTTCTACATCATCACAAAAGAACGAGAAACCATTTGGAATGGCTGATTAAATTAAAGATTTTATTGTAGATAATTTTTCCTAGCTCCTTAAAATATCTCTATCCCATGTGCCTGTATAATGAAATAATATTGGAAGAACAAAGAGGCTAGAAGCAAAGAAAACTCCTAGGAGAAAATGTGAAAGAACAGGACAAAAATTTAAAAATAGAGATACCATATTTTTAGACTATCACAATTAAGTTTTGACATCTATTTTTGAGATTTTAATTTATCAATATGATCATCTTATAAAAGAGGGAAACTCCCCTATATGGATATTAAAAAAACAGCCTGGGTGGCTCAGAGGGTTAAGCCTCTGCCTTCGACTGAAGTCATGATTTCAGGGTCCTGGGATCGAATCCCACATGGGACTCTCTACTCAGCAGGGAGCCTGCTTCCCCCTCTTTTTCTGCCTGTCTGTCTGCCTGTTTGTGATCTTTCTCTCCCTCTCAAATAAATAAATAAAATCTTAAAATAAAATAAAAATAAAAAATAGATTGTAAAAGTATTCATCAGTAAAATAATAGTAGATACTTGAAAACTTATTACACAGAGACCATTGTTTGCTCCATGGAACTTCTTAATCATCATAATCATAATCCTATTTAGATTTATGATTCCTTTATTAGCTTATTTATAAATTATTGAGTGTTTATGTTATAAATACCACAGAGTTGTATTAGACACAAAATGAAAGAATGAATTTTCAACCTAGCATATTTCCTGGCACAAAGTAAATACTCAAAAAATGTAGAGAAGGAAGTTCAAGGGGACTTCATAGTTCAAGGGGAAATCATAGTATTTCATCTGAATGCCCTATGCTCTGTTAACTTACCTATATTAGACACTGGCCATTTGTATTATAAGAATGCATGGAAATAGAATAACAGTATATTCAATTTGATTCAATACATATTTACTGAGGTCATGCTATGAATCAGGTTCTAGCTGATATTTCAACATAACATACCATTAAATCTTCATAATAATTACAAGGTAGGTATTATTGTAATTTTCTAGCTTAAGAAATTTAGGATCAGAGAAAATGAACATCATATAATATAGTGACTAAAAACCATAGAGTTTATCTGACTGCTTGGATTGAATCTCATTTCTCCACCATTTATATGTTTTGTGACTTGTGTAAATGATTAAACCAGGGCTCAGTTTCCTTTTTTGACAAAGTAAATATAATTACATCAACAACATCATAAGACAGGAACTAAGCAATAAATGAATTAATGCATGTAAAGGCTGAAAGCAATGCCTGCCTAGCAAGTTGTAAGTATACACTAGGCATTATCAAGTTTATTGTAGTAAATGATAGAATCCAAAAACAGGATTTCTGTATCTAAAGCCCATACTTTTTTCATGAGCATTTACTCAAAAAAATATAAAATTTTAAAATTTAATAAGAATAAATTATCTTTTTAATAATATTATCTCATTATTGCTCTAGTGTGTTTGGAAAAGGAAGTGACCAAGCAATTCAATTAAATGGGGAGAGCATGTGTTGTAATGAGCACTGAATGTTATATCAAACTGATGAATCACAGACCTGTACTCCTGAAACAAATATATTATACATTATATGTTAATTAATTAAAGTTAAATTTAAAAAAGAATAGCTTATGAAATAAGTTTATCTTAGTGGATACTTACTTTGGCAATATGGTCGTTCATTTCTCCAACTCCAGGTACCATTAGGAAGACATTCAATAGAAGCAGGACCTAGTCCATGATAACCAGGATCACAGCTGAAAACTACCTTAGTTTTGTATTCATAATGGGAGCCATTCACGATTCGCCATCTTCCATGTTCCAAGGTAAAGGAATTGATGCTTGGACATGTAACAACTATACGAAAACCAAGAACATAAATGTTAATCAGTCATGTCTGTTCTACTCCTTAACTGTATCTTGTATCTGCTCCATCCTCTACATCACCACTATCTTAATTCATTCACTAAATTCATTCACTACTGTGCCAAAGTCCTTTAGCATTTTCAAAAATTTATTTTCCATGTTAATCTTTTCCACTCCCCTAGTTCCATGATATTGCTGGTTGTTTGTTGAATACATTATACTATTTCACACTTCAAAGTCTGTATACATATTATTCTATTTACCCAGAATCTTTATTACTGCCTTACCTCTACCCCCTTCCTTTTCTTTTTTTATTATCATATCTGAATTTATTCCTTAATGCAGAAATACATGAAATATATTTTAGTGGTGAATTATTCTAATTATATTAATTTGCTAAAGTTTTCTCTTTTCTTTGAAGCTGATTTAAAAGTATTCTTTTTGAAATCTTTCTTCCCAACTTTTACGAGATACAAATGACAGGATGTAGGAAAAAGGGAACCCTGGTACAAGTTGGCAGAAATATAAATTGGTACAGCCATTATAGAATATATATGTAGAGCCAGTATGGAAGATCCTGAAAAAATTAAAAAGAGGACTGCCATACAATTTGGCAATCCCAATCTGGGTATATATCCAAAGGAAATGAAATCAGGGTCTCAAAGTGATACCTGCACACTCATGTTCATTGCAGCGTTGGTCACAATAGGCAATATGTGGATAAATTTTGGAAGGACTGTATTTTGAGGAAATCTGTTTTATGAGAATGGTGTTTTTGTACAAGAGTTGTGTTATACACTTCAGTTAATTCAAAACTTGTCCAACATAAGATAAACAGAAGCCTATTCAATACTTATGTTAAGACTACACATTACTTTCATTTTAAATGAAATGACAATTAAGTGGAAATGTTAGTATTGAGAAGAAATAAATGTAATATAAAGGCAAATTAAAAACCTTACTTAGCCAACATTTTCCAATTTTTTTGGTACCAAATATTTTAACAGAACTATTTGATGTCACCATTACATAATATTAATTTACGTATTAAAGTAGTAATGAAAGCAATGGCAATATTCTATATTTAAGTAACCTGAAGAATACTGATGAAAGCTGAAAGTTATGGGTCATCTTAGCAACATCTTTTGGCCATATAAAAAATCAGAGCTGAATATATTGGAATATAATTTTATTAATTATAAATCTAAATTTTTTCAAGGACATATACAGAAAGTACATGTTGACTTATGGATGAATTTTTTCAAAATAAGTGAAACTATGTTATGTAAAATAAAATTCATTTTAATATTTTGACATAAATATTCTGGAGTTTATGTCTTTATACTGTCTTCTAATTGTCATAGTACAAGACAACTTAATTAACTTTTATTGCTTCTTAGACATCACATTTCATTTCAGGGATTAGTTCTAAAATTTGAGCAATACATAAACTTTTAAAGCATACAAGATGCCAACAGAAACACAAATGATACCATCTCCTTAACACACATACCAACACAGCGAGGGGTCTTGTTATGATTGCTCCAAGTTCCATCTGACTGACATATGGCCGTGGTAAGTTCCTTGGATGACAATCTATATCCATCATTACAAAAATAGGTAACTCGGGTTCCTACCAAGTAGTCTGTTGTGAGGATTCCTCCATTTGTTGGAGCTTTAGGAATCCCACAGGAAATTGCTAGAATGAATACATGTACAAAATCACAGAAACAGAAAAATACTTAATTTAGTAGATAAGTCTCTTAAATTGTAAAGCATGTAAAACTATTTGGGATTTTATTAATTCCTCTGAAACAGTTTCAGAATATCTCCTAAAAAAGCTTTCCCAAACCATAACTTTTTGAATAATTTATTTCAAACTTCTATTGAATGTGATTTTTTTTTGATTGGTGAATCCATACATTATTAACACTTTATGTCTGAGTTTCTTAGTTTCTTTTCAGTATGTACATGGTTATCAGCATTAATATAGATTATATGAGAATGAAAATTGGGTAAGTATAGAGTGTATGTAGGGCTAATCTGTAACTTGGCCACCACATAAAAAATTTTGTCAATTAATTTGACAGATAATTATTAAAGATCATAAAGGTGTTAGTAACTAATACTTATCAGGACTTTGGCCAGGAATATAATACATAGATGTATAGATTTATTTTAACTGGAATCTGGATATTGCTTTGTCTTAAATCCATACTCTAAGTGCTTGGGCACCATCCATAGAATATCATGTGATCAACATGTTTAATAAATGTAGGGCCCGGACTTATTGTCTTAAAACCTAGAGTGAATTATCCTGCATTTCATCGATACATCTTAGATGTCTTGGTTTTCATCTATAATAAATATGATTTAGGTAAAATTAGTTTTCCCATAATGAGATAATTACAGTAAACATTTTATTTACTTTATAGTTTACCCAGTATTTTCACATCTCATAAATTCAAATTACTACAGATATAACCTAAGATTGATTGTTTGCCATCTTTGTTCTACAAGTACATATTTACATCTCCAAAACCAAAGAAAAAACATAAGCTTTCAATGAATATATTTGACAGCAAAATCCTGATTAAAATGAGATTTGTATCTTTTATATCATATTCATATATGTGCAAATATTTGTACATATGTCTGCACAAAAATTTGTGTATTTGATTAAAGGTAAATTTCCCCAGCAGCTATGTAACATCTAATATATGTCCTGTATTACCTTTATAAAATCAGAAAATTTCTGAATTCTGAGATATCCAGTCTTCTAGATTTCCTATAAAATATACTAGACTTATAACTACATTTTTTTTATTAAAGGAAATAAGGAACAGAGAGGTGTGAGTTGAATTTTAATATTTACTGACTTGTGTTCTAGTTATCTATCTTGCATTTCAACCTAAAATTGTTTCAACTTCTTTTAGAAAACTTATAACTTAAGTGTTTAATTTTAATTTAATAATGTGAATTACACTATGAAGTGAAATATCTTAGTGAAATCTATATGAAATTCTCAAAATTGAATAGCAGACTTCCTACTGGTGAACAGTTTGATCTTTCATAATCTGATAACCTGCAAATTATGAAAAGAAAAGCAGTAACATTGACTTAATAAATTTTATAAACAATCTTATATAATTATGTTATTATCCCTGCTATCATGTTGCAAACATAAATGGTTTCCTGATGTCTGTTCAAGCAATGTTGATATTTCTACTTAGGACTTTTGGGAATTTCAGTTTGTAATAAGTCATCTCCCTGCTGAACCCCACCAAAGACTGTATTTACTGATTTCTTTAAAATAATCAACCATACATTAGTGGAGTAGTGTAGGTTGAACTTACATCAAAATAGAAAGGAAATAAAGATAAAAAGAATAGGTTCCACATATGTGATTAGTATAAAGTGGCTATATTTTAGACCTAAGAAAATGGCAATATGCTCAAATGATAGGATGAGAACTATGCTTGTGGGTAGGTTACAACTTAACTTCTCAGCTATTAAAAAAAAATCAATTTCAAAAGAACCATCATCACTGAGTGGTTGTCTCAGAGGCTTCTCTACGGAGCTCTCAGAATAGCACAGACTAAAATGAGGCAGGGAATGCAAAGCAACTATTTCTACATAACACTATACAATATCCAACTGCATAGTAGGATGAGACTGGCTCAATTCCTGAAGGAGAGGAAATCAATGAAGGGTTCTTTGATGTGTAGAGAAATAGATAAAAGACCTGTCCAACTGCAGACTAAATACAGACTAAATTTTCTATCTTTTACTGTGTTCACATTGTGTAGCTGTTGCTCAGGTAAATATATGTGAGTATATATAAGGAGACTGAAGAGATAAAGAATAAAAATGACTGAAGAATATAAAACAAACTTGGAACAAAACAAAAATTTGCATTATGTGACTAGCTTTTCCTAATGACATTAACCAGTTCATTTTAATTAATTATGTTCCAATACAGACAGGTCACGTACAACAAAAATTTTTATTAACAAATCTCTTAAAATTGTTTCAGTGATAATAAAAGATCAATTCTGGAAATGACTCCTTGAATTATAAATGTTATCATTTTACTATGCCAAATATCTTTTCAAACTGCATCTTTATTTAACTATCTTAACCGTAGAACAATTTTAAATCAAGAACAATGAAAAAAAAAGAGAATCTGCATGTAAATGTCATATTATATACCAAAAAAATCAATGACATTATAGTGCTGACTATACAAAGCAACTTCAAAATTTCAAGAAGTTTAGGGTATTTTTTATTTCAACCAACAGGCAACTGTTTTTACTAAAGTTTTCTTAAAGGTTATTATACATATCACCTTATATATAAGCAATCACTACTCAACTGAAATGTACTAGTTCAAAGTCAGATCATTTTAATATTTATTCAAAATATATATGATTTAGAGGTTACTATTTATATATTTTTTTAAATTCCCATGATTCTGAAATTATATGATCAAAGATTCTTTTCCAAACCAGTTCTTGGGAAATACTAAGAGTCTGTGAATACTATTCATTAGTCAAGAAAAGCAGATGTTTTGAGAGTTAATTAAAATATATTTATTTAGCATGAAGTCAGCTTTTAAATGTTGGTAAGCCACTAAGGTTATGACTTTTCACAGAACTCTAATAATTGATTAACGTTTCCTGCATCAACAGAACAAGGAAATAATAGTTCTTTTATTTCTCATTTATTTATGCATGCCTGTGAAAGTTCATTTCATGAATTAAAATTACAGTTTAACAGGTAAAAGAACCCACTTTGGGTGTTTGGTAATATCTGTGCTTATTTTAACTTACTGTTTTTCAACTCTAAATTTTAATTGATCTATTTTATATTGTATGTGTTTTATATAAATAACTTCTGATACGTAGATTATAGGTAAGACTCATTATTTATTAACTGAGAATATACCACATTTTTTAATGTGAGGACTCAATAATTGTTTGACACCTCTATATGCTGGGCAGAATAAATCAAATATAAATTAAATTTCATATGGACAAAATAATGTGATATGCTAAATATTAAAGATTTTCAAAGTTTAATGACATTAGATTTTCTTGTATAACTGATGTTGCACTTGTCCTTATGACTATATCTAGCTGAAGGATTACTTTTTAAAAACAAGATCTAGTCCAAAGATCTAAAATGTGTCATTTGTTGAATAAGCTTATCATTCTGTTTGCTGTAACAGGATACAAATCTCTGAGAGTGCCTCAATTGTTAACAAAATACAAATGAAAAGGAAAGACAGATCTCTGTTGAGTTAGCTAAACAGTGAAGAAAAAATGACATGGTGGCTGGCTACATTTTTTCTTTTAAATGTATTGCTCTGAGAGCACATTTTTGCATGCTCAGAAAGTCTTCAGTGACCCTGTCCACTCTTACCCTCTCTTTTCTCTCTGCAAACTCTACACTAAAGTAATCTCCAGCTCTGGGTCAATCATTTTCTGACAGCAAAGTAATGGGAATGGTAGATGTATGAGTAAAGTGTGTGTGTGTGTGTGTGTGTGTGTGTGTGTGTGTGTGTG
The DNA here is from genome assembly GCA_004023965.1 of Spilogale gracilis. Lineage (NCBI taxonomy): Eukaryota > Metazoa > Chordata > Mammalia > Carnivora > Mephitidae > Spilogale > Spilogale gracilis. The sequence goes on along the minus strand of PITA01004158.1, from coordinate 90,684 downwards.
TGTGTGTGTAGGGGGGTCACCTGCATGGCTCTGATTAAGCATTGGACTCTTGATTGTGACTCTGGTTGTGATCTCAGGCTGTGCTGGTATGGAGCCTGCTTAAAATTCTCTCTCTCCCTCTCCCTCTGCCCCCCCACCCCACTTGTTTGTGCCTACTCATTCTTTCTCTCTCTCAAATATTAATAATAATAATAATAATAGTCTTTAAGTTTATGCGGGTGTATGAGTGGTTAGACTAAAGGCATTAGTCACACAACAACAAATGAATTATAAAACAATGTGTCTCACTCATCTCAAATTGATCATTCTGCATTCTAAAGTCTTATTTTCAAGAGGACCATCTATAACATGCTTCTGAATGTTTCTATTTTTGAAAGTTTCAATGATCCAAATGCAAAAATTAAACAGGGTTATACTTTCATTAATTTTTACTCATTTATAGATAATATACTTCACCTTGACATGCAGGGACTGGAGCATCCCAGGCATGATACCCATAGGAAGACTTCCTGCACACAGCACTGCTTTTCCCAATAAGTCGGAATCCTCGGTCACAGGCCCAGCGAACCACACTATTAAGCTGTCCACCTGTCTGACTGATAATGTATCCATGAGGTGGAGATTCTGGTGTACTACAGTAGAAAGCTTTTCAAAAGACAAAAGGATCACTGTATAATTAATGAATCAGAAATCCTTTACAATCCAGTATTGTAATTGCCACCTGTGCGATTTTTACTTTCTATGGACATCATATATTTTTCTATCCTCTTGACAATCTGTTGACATAATTTTTGGGAGACACAACTAACTCTGAACTTCTTATCATCACAAAAGAGGTCTTCTGAATTGAAATATCCATGCTTTTCTTAACACCCTGGTAGTTCAAAATCTCTACAAATATTTCAGTGAATTGTGGAAGCTGTATTTGTAATTTTAAGGACTTAAATGCCACAGTCTTGGTAGTAATATTTGAGAACATATTGTTTACATGTAACTTTGAAGTTATTTCCAGACATCTATATCATGTTAGGTCATGCATTTCATTTTGGTTGATGTCTAAATAGACCTCCACATTCCATAATCCTCTCTCCCACTTTATTGAAGAGTTTCCATGCTGTCAAAAATGCTTACATATGGTGATAAAAATGTCAATAAAATAAAACTTTTTTCATCATCCGAAGTTTGAAATGTCAAAAGATAATGTCAAATGGCTTTTTCATATATATGTACTTTTAAGACTATTCAGCCTGGCAAGATCCATTTACCCTTTGAAACTTCACTATTCATCTGAGAAAAATAAGACTTTAGTGGTAACTAGAAAGAAATAGATTGGACTTGTAATTTATATGTCATAATCTGTTATTTCTAAAGGAAAATATACAATATGTCAAGCTATTCTTGGGAATAAAGTGTTTCAATATATTTATATCAAAATTTATCATAAATGTCAACATAAATAAGGATTTAGTCTATAATACAGTCCACTTAATGCTTATAATTGATTTGAATAATTTCCCTTTAAGTGATTATGATAATTAAAATTACAATTTAACCTGGTTACTTTTAAATTTCCTCTTTGGGCACAAATTTAATAAAAAGACACATATTGTATACATGATAGAAATATGATTCAAATATGAAATAAAATTAATGATGACTACAGCATATGTTTGAATTTTTAAAATACTTCTTTGCGTGCCTAATAACATTATTAAAACATTTAATGCAAATCTATTGTAGGACAAAATATATATATATATATATATTAATATTGCGATGTCATTGACAAGCCAAATTTAAACTGTGTAAGACAAATTGTTAATAAATTAAAATCAAACCATCATCTTACAGTTTTAAAATCAAAGTAAATAGAAATTATTTTATTTGTATACTATATATGTAAATTTATATAAATGAGTAAATATGAGAGTATATTTTAAGAACTAAAATTCAAAATTTATTGAGGACTATGTCTAGAATTGTTCTGTTGGAATTGTTTATAAAATATTTATTAAAGTAGTTTTCAGTTGAACTGATTAGCCATGACCCTTGGCTTGGGAGACATGGTCTGAGCACTGTACAGGAAAGAGATGCCTGATTAGTTCTGAAATATCCTGCTATTGAGCACATACCCATGCCTCTGACATGGGTTAGGATGGGAAAAAGAAAGTAAACTTTATGCAGTGATGAACTATTTATATGCACTTATTCAACAAGAAAAGAAAGATATTCATTCATTATCATTAGATCTTAAAAACAAGAAGGCATACAGAGAAGTTATTTCATCTTGATATTGAAAAGGATTTTCAGTCCCTATCTTTCTAAATACTACTAAGTGAAAAGTAGTAATGTCAAACAATTCTTTTTTTTCAAAACCAAAGGTTTTTAATGATGTGTTGATCATTTTATTCTCAATATTAGACTTCTTTAGCAAGTATAATAAATAGATGGATAATTTAAAAAACCAAGGATTTTTACGATTGTATGTTTATCTTTTGTTTAACCTTCTCATATAAAGGGCTTATTAAATAGGTCAGATATACACATTTGAGCAACAATTTTGTGGGAATGAACAAATCTATTGAAAAAAACATTAAAAATATCAGAGTTTAACTTATAACTAACATATATGTCGTCAATATCCTAAATGCTTTTAATATTTTCAAAAGTCCCAAGAGGTATGATTATCATGATAGAGGGGAAACAGGCACAGAGAGGTCACATAAACTGCTCAAGAAGCCTCAGTGGAGGAACTATGATTTAGATTCATGTCTAATTGAATAATGTCTGTGTTTGTGCTCTGCAGCCACAGCCATACCAAGGATGTAGGTGAGGTGTGTACTGAAGTGGTAAGTATCACATACCTATATATCTTATCCGGAAGCCTTTTTTGTTATTGCCATGATCTGCTGACCATTGGAGAAATACTTCATGACCATTGCTTGTCATATTAAAAGCAGATGAGTAATCTCCACTGAGGGAAATAAGCACTGGACTTTGAATATTTGGTCCTTTAGAAAGGAAATAATACAATTTAAACATTGCTGAGCAATTATGTTCTAATATTTTTAATACTTTGTATATTTAGAATAGTAATATATACAGTGACATTGCTCCAAAACCAATTTATTTCATCAACAGCAGTTTAAAACATAAAATCTTTGTTTGAAACATTAATTTCACAGCTGAAGAGTCTACAATTTGTAAAATAATAATCTAACTACAGTTCTCACATGTAGGTAGAGAAAGTGGATGTTGATACTTATACAAATAAGATAAAATATTAGCTGTTATTTATCATGTAAGCAGTTATTTACACTGAAGGTTTGCAAGTATAACTAAAGTAATTGAACTGAATTTAAGAATATCAGTAAATATAAACCATGGTTGGGGTGCCTGGGTGGCTCAGTGGGTTAAGCCTCTGCCTTCAGCTCAGGTCATGATCCCAGGGTCCTGGGATCGAGTCCCGCCTTGGGTTCTCTGCTCAGCGGGGAGCCCACTTACCACCTCCCCGCCTGCCTCTCTGCCTACTTGTGACCTCTCTCTTTCTGTGTCAAATAAATAAATAAATAAAATCTTTAAAAAATATATATAAACCATGGTTACCATCATACACCTGGAGAACATCAAATTCCTTTTCTGTCTGGAAGAACTCTACAAACATGCTGACATTATATCCTTTTTCTACTGAGATGCTCCATGCACACATTTGAAGGTTTGGGTAACTCTCAGGATATCCAGGGCTCAATATGACTCCTGTGGAGTCTAGGCGTAATTCATTGGCAGGGCAGAGCACTATCAAAGAAAGATATCATTAAATAATGCTAGTCTTTTAGACCTTCGTAAAAACTTCATTTAAACATCTAGTACTCTGTTTTCATGTTTAATAACTATAAAGGCGATGACACCTTGAATTCTGTATTAGGAAAGATAATTTGTATTAAGCTTACAGTTCAAAAATGGAAGAATGACCCAAAAATTATGGTACGGATTTCCTTTTTTTTAAATTACATGGAAAATGCATTAATTTTCTGTATAATAAATACATAGATAGTAAAAAATACAACATTTATCTCCTGTACTATAAATACATAGATAATTAAAAGGCAAGGCATTTATCTCCTTTGATATCTTTATATTCTTTCCTTCTCTTTCCTCATCTTCTTATGTCCCCTCCTCCTGCGTCTCTCATCTAGGTCTTTGCTTGTCCTTTTTCTTCCTTATGTATGTATTTATTTATTTTTTACTCACTCGCTTCTCTAGTTAAACTTTAACTCACCCAGGTATGTAGGGCCAGACAGACAAGAAACTATTCTTTCAAGAGTATTTATTCTGGTCGACGCTACTCCTGATCTCAGAAAATATGTTTAAACCATGAAAATTTAACAAATTATTTTTCAGTTCTTTGTGTGAATGAACTATGTTTGGAAACACCAAATATAGTTGCTGGAAGATAGATGACTAGATGAAGGATTTAAATAATTTATCATTTCCTGGATACAAGGACAATTAAATATATTTAGTTATAAAATCTCCATGTGGTATAGGGATAAAAAAGAATAAGCAAACTAGTGGCTTATGGCAACATACAATTGCTCTTTAATCAAGTTAATAACTTGAAAATAAATAATTCAAAGCCACCATAACTAATATTGATGTTTCAAAATTAACTATAGAATATAACATAGTTAAATATACTAAAAATTCAACACTAAATATAGAATATAGTAAAACTAAAACATGTAAGAGGTGTTTTATTTTTTCATTTTTGGCTTTTACTTCTGTTTCTTTTACTTTGATCTGAGATATTTGCTTCTTGGCTATGATTTGAAGATTTTCAAAAATAGTTAAATAAATGATAGGTCATTCTCAGTCTAAAAAGCAAAACCTGACCACTGCTTTTCACAAAAGTACAAATATATAAAATCTACAAGTTAGGTTGAGGGTTGGAAATTGAATGGAAAATTTGAGTCAAAGATGAAAAACATTTGCAAATATTGAAATGATAGACATATATAACTGTATGCAAAGTTGAGTTTTAAGGAAGGGTTTATTTAGCTCAGTTATTTGATACTTCTGGAATACCTAGCTAATTATCTTTTGGGTTACTGAGCATGTTACCTCACAAAAACCATTTAGCAATGTCATAGGTTAACACAAAGCCCTCCAAGTTCAATCATTTCCTACCTCCCCAACTTTGTTTCCTGCTGCTCCACCACTGAAATGAAATTCTCCAAACATACTGGATGAACTACTTGTACCTTTTTGAACTCTGCACATTCCTTCCTGCTTCTGTTTCACATGTCCTTCTTTCATCTGCTGCATTTGAAATGTTAGTGCATTTCAATGTCCAGATGAAATATCTCATCCTTTGTGAAATACTTCCTGAACCTCTCCTCTATCAATCTGAGCAGAATTGCTGATTTCCTTCTTGGTGTCTCCATAATGTATGTGTGCTTCTATTATTGCAGTTAGCAATTTCATGGTGAGATATATACATATATATATGTATATACATATATATATGAGATATATACAATATATATGTTTTTTTGGTCTCCCTTCCTAGGCTCTGGTTATTGAAAAGCAAGAGCCATGCCGTATTTAATGTGTTGGCCCCAATATCCTAAACTGAAAAAAATTTCATATTGCTTTTGAAAACTCATATGATTCAATATAATTTACTATAATACACAAATTAACCTATTTTCATACTATTCAACACATATCAAGAAGCTCAACAACTATCAAGAATAAAAGACACATTTATTGATTGTGACAACATGTTAGGACACTGTTAAACACCTTTTGTGCATTATGTCACTTGTCACAACAGCTATAGAAAGTGTGTATAATTTTTATCCCCATTGTACATATGGGGGAACTGATGCTCAGTAAATTTAAAATGCATAGAGTGTTCATCTAGATGGACCTCACAGTTTTAACCACCAATATACCACCCCTTTTACTTCATCTGTATTAAACTCTTTGAAGAGTAACACATTTAGAATTGTTTTCCATATTTTAAGTATGATATAGAAAATTAAAAGGATAAAGGGAAGAATAACAAAATTGCTGCAGCCCCTTTTAGGAAAAGTGAAAAAAATATTAAACAATTAAAACAGACTAAAAACAAGGCATATTGATTCTAACAGACTCCAAAAAGAATGACTATTTTAGCGAGCTTTTGAATTGACTCAGATAAAGAAAAAAATATAAAGTCAGAGTTTTGGCTTAAGTACCTGGTCAACTAATTAATATAGTAATAATGCATAAACTAATTCTGAGGGATGATTTATCACTTTTTAGCTAGTATCTGAAATGTCATTATAAGATAAAAAATATTTTTTTTATTCTCCATAGTACATAGAATAGGAAGAGAGGAAATTACTAATCTAGAGAAAATTCTGATTTTAGAAAAATATTGAAAGTCTGAGAGATGAGGAATTATTAAATAGCTAAGTTTATCTGGATTGTTTTATTTTAACATTTAGAAATTTATTAAATTAGCATCCAAATGCCAAAAAATAAAATAAAATAAGATAAAATAAAATAAAAAGTGTTGCCCTCTAAGAACTCATGTATTCATAGAGTGGAGTCAAAGAAGTCCTGACATGTATTTGCTTCTTCACAAATTCCTGTGTCTGCCCAAGTTATTTTTCCGTGTATATCTTCCCAAAAGGTTAAAATTCTATCCTCCACATTCACATGTCTAAATGTCTGAATATGTATTCTACCTAATTCTAAGTAGTGAAAAGGTAGTCTTGTGTAAAGGAGGAAATTGAATGAATGACATTTAAATATCAAGATTACAGGTGATAGACTTCAGAAAATCCAAACAATTTCAAGATGCTCTAAAGTCATTGACTAAGAGAAAAGAAAATTTTCACACTGGTGTTGGTTTTTACCTTCAAACATATCTTTTGGTAAAGCACCTTGTGAAAATCCTTCCATTTTATTGTGAGGATTCCAATGAGGTGGAAAATTAAATGTTAATTCCTACTTATATTATGTTTGGAATAATAAATGGTATTTTTCTTTTAGGTTCATTTTAACGGTTAAAATACTGAATAGGAAAGAGATTTCCATTGCTCAAGAATAAACCCCAAAGAACAAAAGGACCCAAGAAAATCTGGGGAGAGACAATCAAGTTCTCTTCAATTTTATTCAAATTAACCAATATTTACAGTTAGTTACTATATGGTGGACCCTATCCTGGGCTCTATGCAGTTACACAATTAACAGTATATTATTTATGAACATCAAAATGCTAACACATTATGCAAGGTCCATCAAGGTCTTACCCTTGTAATTCCATAGCAAATTCCTTGAAGTCTAAACTTCTGTTTGTTTGTTTTTTGTTTTGTTTTTCTTTTTTTTTTTTTTACTTCTCTGTCTTTGTATATTCATCTGTCACTTGCACCACCATTTATCTATATCTATTCTATCAAAGTCTCACTTATCAGATGGAACCAAGACTCGGGGAGCAATGCTGACATCAAGTTTTTCTTGTCTCATAAACAGTTAAACATTACTTGGTTTAAATCCTCCTGGCCTATATCCTAAACATTCTGTTGCTACCACCTGTATGGCTGCCATATCCCTTAAACCATATTGCCCTCACAGCAGGGCCATTTATAGCTTGTTTTTTTGGTTTTTACTCAAACCTTCATGCTTAACAGGTGCTCCATTAAAATTTAACACAGTTAGTGGTCAGAACAGAAACTATTTCAAATAAAGGCAATCAACACTGGGGACTTTATCTACAGTTTCTCTTATTTTCCATATCAATTTCCACCTCTCATGGCAAAATTAATTTAAATAAATTGAACTAACTTTGGGATAAACAAAAAAGAAAGAAAAAAGTAAACATGGGAGAATAAAAAAAAATGTTTAAAGTTAAATCTGAGAAATAATGTAAGAAAAAATACCACATATGAGTTCTATGACTTTTAACATTATGGCCAGTTAAATATTTAATATTTATGTAAAACAGACTTTTCTCAATTTTGCTAGTATTGAATCAAGCATAAAACAAATACTTAAAGATCAATAATCAGAAGACTTGGTACCTTGACAAGCGGGAGGTGCTCCATCCATCTGGAGTCGTTCTCCTAATCTGCATGTCAGAATTGCATTGCCGACCAAAGTAAATCCTGGAAGACACTGATACCTAATAATGTCACCTATATAAAAAAAAAAAAAGAAAAAGAGAGGCTTCAGATAGGCAACAAGGTAATGGTAAAAATGAACAGATGTTTCCATCGTAAAGTCTGTAAATATTGCAGAATATTCTTTTCTTTCAGTCATTTTCAATCAGTATAAAACTTATTAGTTACAAGCAGGGATAACATTCAAAATTTTGAACTACAGCTACTTTATAGACACTGATCAATCAAAACTGAAGCCAAGATCTTACAACAGTAAGATCTAACTGGTGTGTACCAGTTGGATATAAGCAGTAGTAGTAAGGAAACAGTCTGGTTGGTATAGTTAAACTATTCATTAAAAATATATCAAGAAGTTAAAAGGATTCAAGTTATTGCTTTATATTAAGATTAAATTTACAGCAGTCATTAGTATTTTCTCAATTCCCCAACCAAAATCAGTATCATGATAATGATAAGAGTTTGTTATGGCAACATTCTTTTGTTACATCATTTTTCAAAATATGAGACATTGGGATTGAATTTCCAGCCTAGTTTTTAAAGAACTTTATTTTCAAATTGAGCATAATCCACCACTTGTTTTCAAAGATATGGAAATAAGGCATATCTTCTAAAATACCCTATATATTCTTTATTGTATGTTTTAGGCTTAAGTCTGAATTGAAAGAACATTAGTGTGTCAGAAAAGACAACAAAATAGTATTCTGGAAGAAACCACCAGCATACAATTTTATGGTTCAAATTCTCATACTGATTTTCCAGTCATACACCCTAGACATACAGGATTTTTGCTTTTGTCTATACTCCCTTTTGGTCTTTTCACTGCTGTCCAATCTTAAGAATTCCCAACAATCCCCAACAATCCAGAAAGAGGTGTCTAAGGTGGGTTGCTACTATTCTTTTTGTTTCTTTTTAAGAAAATATAACTATTAACAGTATGTTTTTTTAAAGAATTTATTAGACTTTACCTATTTCAAATTCATCATCTTCTGTCAAAATTTCAGCATTGGGTACAGGTGGTGGAGGTTGGCACACTCTTAGTTGATAAGCTATAAAAACAGACAACATGTTTATTCCTTCTCTGAGAAGGTGTATATATGTGGAAAAGCCCCAAATCATGTAAGGGTTATTTATAAGAATAAAAATAAATGATATAATTTATCAAGTTTCAGTTATTTATTTTTTAAACATACTACAATATTGAGGGAAAATAAATCATTCCTTAGATACCAAAATATTTTCCTATGGTAAGAATACTTACCTATAACTCCTTATTTCTTACCCTCATCCTATTCCTCCTTGTTACATACTTCATAACACCTGCTGTTTTTCTCTTTGACATGATCACAATTTGAAATTGTATATTTATATTTGTTATGTGCTCAATGCCTATCTTCCCCAAGTTTCACCACAGAATCCCTGTACCTAGCAAAGTGTCTAGTGTATAGTTATAATTGCAAATAGGTACTCAATGCTTCCTCTATTCCAGGAAATATTTTAAATACTTTACTTATAATGACTCTATTAGTCTTCACAAAAATGTTATTTTATTACTTAACTTATGATTAGGTCTATAATTATTTCCATTTTATAAAAGAAAACTCTTAAAGAGAATTAAAGAATTTATCTAAATCACATAGCTACAATGTGACAAAACAGGGATTTGAGCCTAGAAGTTCTGACTCGAGAGCCTTCTCACACATGCTATATTAATATATTCATGAAATATCTATTTGTTAAATTTCATGTTTCTAATGATCTACATCATTTCAATGGGTCAACCCTATTACATTAGAAAGATTCCTGTTTGGCATAATTTAAAGGCCATAAAAAAAAAAGGCCCGTCATGAATCCAAGGATCATGACCACTAACCTAATCTGATATCTATAACACAATCATTTGCTTAAGCCTTATTTTTACTACGTTTTCTAAAAATGTAATATAATCTTGTTCAGTTTAGAAACATACTTGATTACTATTACAACATTTGAGAAAAGTGTGGTTCATATGCTTAATTTTATTACTTAAACTTTGGAGTTAAATTATTTATGTATCTCAAGGAGCAGGTAAAAAAATTGACACACAATTCGTACAGGGTTAAGCCAGACTCCAGCCTCTATCCTGTAACTCCAAACCCATACCTTCAGTAGTGCCCTTATCATAAGAAAATTATGACAGTACTGAGGCACATCAACTGAATCACTTAAAAAAGACTGCTATGAAAGGAGATTGATAAAATACATTTTAAAGAGTGAGCAAATTTTTTCCAGTTCTGAAGGGTATCCCGGGCATAAGAGCACTTCAAATGGAGGAGAAAGTATGAGCAAAAAGTTAAGCATTGGTTCATCATTATGTAACAAAAAGTCATTTATAGGAGGTCAATAGGTTAATATACCTCCAGTTTACCAAGGACAAAAGAAAAGATGAAATTTTTTCAAGATGTAGCTGAAGAGGAATGAATCAAGGAAAATTTTTGTTTCACTTTCCTGCTATAAATTGTATGTCTCTTCAAACATCTTCTGTCTAGTACTTCAATGTGTTTATAAAAGCACTTGCTGTGCAATGATGATAATTTGCAAGTAAAACACTGCTCTACACAGAAGGGTTACCACTAGAGAAAAGACTCACTGGGAAGGAAGTCTTGGTGAAAAAGTGTAACACGGATTTCTGAGAAAACGTTTAGTTTAGAGTAATATTAGGAATTTTGAAAATCATTTTCCTGAACTTAGACCTTAAAAGGGGTATAGTAACCAAGACAAAAGGTAATTGTAATACATGCCAAAGAGGTAGAGGAAAGAAGATAGGAAGATAGAGAGCCTGCCTTGCAGAAATCCTTAGGAGACTATGCTTCAGAGGATAGTATCTTAACTAACCTTGACATAGAACAGAGTGTAGACATGCCCACACATGTAGAACAGAAGTGTAGACATGCCCACACATGTATTATTTCCCTTTTGTTTGCTGGTAAATTTATTTTGATCGTCATGCTAATGATATATTAATTTATTATTTTAAAGAAAAAGCACATTTATATTACTGAGGAATCCAGGACTCTCACCATGTGTGGAACATGCTTAGAATGACCTACATAACTCAGTTGCAGAGCTTAAAAGACTAGGATTGTAAATTATTATTTATGAGGAATATGATGTTCAGAGATATTATGCTATTTTCTCAAGACCACATGGATGCTCTGAGCTACATTCTGTTCTATTCTCTGTTCTTTACTGTCACCTAGAGTTTTATAAACTGTGTCCCTAGAGCCAAGGGATCACCTTGGGGGCATGGAGGGCCTGAGGAGTTGCTCTACCACATAAGAGCAATTCTATGTCCATTTATTTTATTGATTTGAATTCTGAATAAACTTCCCTTTGAACAAATTTTCTACAACCCCTGCCTAAATGATTTCATTGATTCCTTTGACTTCAAGTCTTATTTGTGTTTTGATTCCCAATTTTATGTCACCTGGATAAATATCTCTTCTGGATAAACAAATATTTACTAAATAAATAGCATATAAATCAATGGTTTCCTTGGGAGGAAACAAGTCTTTAAACAGTATTCCCTAAGATAACTGTCTACTGTAAAACTGCAAATGGGCATACAAGAGAAGCAACTGTGACTCAGAGTCCTAGAAAATGAGGTCTAAATAGGCCCTGAGACAGTTTTCACAGCTGAATAATGTAATTCTGACTATGATGTAAAGGAGAAGGAAATATTGAAAGAAAACCCCTTGCATCCGTTTTTCTTTTGACTCTCAAAGACAAAGTACTACAAAAAGTTAAATCATAAACAGCGTTCAACAGTTCTGTTCTCAATCTTCATAAATTTCTACTGTATTGTTCACGAAAATAACTCTAAAATGTGTCCAGTGTCTTTCCATTTTTTCTGCCAACATCTCAGCGTAGAACCCTGTCATTTAATACCAATTGTAACACTGAAAAAATAAAATAAAATATTTTTAAAATACCTATTGTATTGAGTTGAATAGTCAGTATCCAATGAAATTTGTGTCTTTCTTGGAACCTTAGAATGTTATTTAGAAATAACGTTGTTGCAGATGGAGGTCATATGACTGCTGTCCTTATAAGAAGAAAGAAGACAGAGATGGACTAGAGTAAAGACCTGTGACAGGGACAGAGACTGGAATGCCAAAGATTTCTGGCTACCACCAGTAGCTAGGATGAGGCAAGGAAGCATCCTCACCTATAGCCTTCAGAGATAGTATGGTCCTATTGATACACTGATTTCATACTTCCAGCCCCTAGAACTGTGAAAGAAAAGTTTCTGTTTACTTAAGACATCCAATTTGTAGTACCTTGTTACAGAAGCTCTAGGAAATGAATATACCTGTATTATTAAATCTGCCTACAGGATATTTCTTGCCTTCTGTGTCTTTCTAGTGCAATTCTTTCTACACACAAAGGTGATGGAAGGGAAGTAACACAATATTTTTTTGGAATCCACTGTGTGCAGAGAATTCTGCAAATTACACTACATGGGTTACTTCATTTAATCCCCAAATTACTGCATCAAGATACATGTAAATAGCTCATGTTGCTACAAGGGACACCAAATGTCAGAATGGTTGAATTATTTGCCCAGTTCAATGAACCAGAATTTGAGCCATGTGCTTGAAGATGAAGCCATATTTTCTCCCACCTTTATAGACAAATCAACCTGGACTGGGAAATTACTTCGTCCCTATTATCAATATGTAACTTGTTGTGGCCTTACAGATTAAATTTATAATCTTAGATAAAACAAGTTTCTTACCTTAATTCTCACCAATCCTGCATATGAGATGTCTGCTATATTTTACGTGAATGTTCCCATGTCCCTTACATTTACTGTGTTAATCCCCTACTATGCACTGTCACTTTTAATAGTGTAGCCAGCCTGGAAATTTGTACCATAATACTTAGCACAAGTGTTCTACAATCTCAAATTATTCCACTTTATTTGTTAATATATTAGCTCTCTGATACATGTTTAGCTTGTGTGGGACCATTTGGTACATATTTACATTTCCCATAATGTCTAACATTTCATTTTGTTGCTTATTAAATACGTATTATTAAGGGCCTATTGCGTATCAGATGCCATGTAATATGTGCTGGGAATGCGATTGTGAACAAAGCAGACATAATCCTGCCTTTGTCGTCGCTAATAGTCAGTGAGAAAGATATTAATCAAATTATCTTATTAATGACTAGAAATTACCTAGTTGAAACAAGGTGTGCATATGTGTGCGTGTGTGCGTGTGTGCATGCACACATACATATATGTGTTGAGGAGAGGGATGACACATAGAAGAATAACCCAGGCAGAGGAATCAGCAAGTGTGAGCCAGAAAAGAGGAAGGCTGAGTGGAGGGAGTTGTAGGGGATTGGGGAGGGAAGGGACAGTTGGGTGAGAGAGTCCTGGGCAGAATGAGAAGGAATAAGAAAGACTGGTAAACTGGGGCTAAGTCCCAAAGGAGGCTATGGGGCCATGCTCAGGATTTATTTACTACAATTGGAGGAAAATGGCAAGTCTGTGAAGAGTTTTACGTCTCAGAGGACTGTGATCAGATTTTTCCTTAAAAAAATAAATCTGGCTACAGTAGGAAAAATAAACACAATTGGAAGGGAACAAAAGTGAATATCCAAACACTCCTTAAAAGTCTATATTGCAGTGGGTGTTAAATAAACAGTTGTTGATTGGACCTAAAAAAAGTCACAAGCGTCCTCAAATGCCTTGACATTAAATTAAAAGTCTTGATTATGTTCTCTAAGGGCCTTTAACTTTGTTTAATTAACTTCAGCCCCATCTATTAACCAGTTTATAATTTCAGCTGCAAATGTAGAGAGCTGCTCTCCACTTAAAACTCAAGTACTCCTGATTTGTTGTCACCTATGATGCCACTCTCACCTCATAAAAAGCATCAAACCACGTCTCTATGCTTTATCATAATAAACTTTGAAAAATCAAGCCTGTCTAGAACCTAAACTTTACTGTAGTCTCTTCTAGTCCCTAATCAACATAGCTCTCAAATGGCTGACTGTGTGACATTTGAGGACATGTCTAAAACTATATTCTATAGAATTTTATTTTTATCTGTCTTACTTTCTTGAAACCTATCTTCCTGTCTCTTTTATGATTTTGTCCTCAGATGACTAAAATAGAGACATCATCACTGATCACATTAGCCAGAGTTAATCTCTTAGAGACTCTGTTTCACATTTCTTTGCCCTCTGGCAATTTTCACAGTCTGTGAGAATTGTTTACTGCCCATTTTCTTGCACTAGAATATAAACCGTGTGGGAGCAGGGACTTTTGATTGTATTATTAAACTTAATAATGTTATTACCTGAGCAAACACCTAAGGTCATAGTACAGTACCATATAGCAGTATTCAGTAAATATTTGCTGAGTTACTGAATGCTAGAACAATGAAAGAGTGAATGATGAATGAGAAAAACATGCATATTAAATAAATCCTTACCATATTGAGTGTGGACTCAATCCAGACTCTCTGGGTTTAAATTCTGCTTCTAATGCTGACAAATTGGGAAATAAGGGCAAGTCTTTTAACCTTGACCTCACTTTTTCTCATTTGTAAATTGTAATGATAATAGTAATAAGTTTATGCCAACTTAAAGTGTGGCTACAAGAATCAGAATGTTTATATATGCAAAGCCTCACACATAGTAAGTACTCCACAAGGGGGAGCTCTTTATCAAATTGGGAGTTCAATTCCTTCCATATATTTGGTGTTCACAGATGAATAAGAACATTTGGTAAAATATACTTTCTAGTTTTTCCAAGTTTAGCTTTTCATTTCTGAGAAACATTTTGATTTGACAATTACTGAAATAATTATGAGCAGTTGAAGCATATTATGTGGGTTGGTAGGAGCAGGGTATAATAAGGCAATGGTTCAAGGTGTGATGAATCAGGTGTGATGTAACTGGGGAATTCAACAATGCAGCTCTGATTTTTTCTGTCAAACCAATCAACATCACTGGAGAAAAAAAAATATTCTCCAGTTTGTGTTGGTGAGTAAATACTTGTGTGCACAGGGCAAGCTGATCTGGTTTTTATTCTGGAAGCACACTGCCAGTATTCTAATCTTGGCTCTGCTACTTCTTAGCTCTCTGACCTTACATAAACTGCTCAGACTCAGTACTTCAGTTTTCTCAACTGCAAAATAAACATAAAGCTAAGATTGAGTTAATATATTGTAAAGTGCTTAGAATTGTGCCAGACACATATTATGATTTCAAAGGGAGAGTGAATTCCCTGTTTGGCAAAGGTTAACAGGAGCATGGCTGCTTTGATTATGGTTGTGCCCTGGACACATATAATCTCAATATAACATGACTTTACTCAAAACCCTGAGGTCATTCAAAGAGCTACTATCCATGTGACTTCCCAGGACACATCAAACTACTCACTTTGTTTCTATTGTGATTTAAGCTGGATATTAAAAAATGCTGAGATTCTTTATTTCTTTTACACTGATGTACATTACACTGTAATAGAAAGTTCTTAGCTTCAGCAACTCATTCTAGATAGTTATGTATATTGTTGTATGTGTCTTGGCCTTAAAACTGCTAGTACAGGGCGCCTGGGTCGCTCAGTGGGTTAAAGCCTCTGCCTTTGGCTCAGTTCATGATCTCAGGGTCCTGGGATGGAGGCCCACATCGGGCTCTCTGCTCGGCGGGGAGCCTGCTTCCTACTCCCTCTCTGCCTGCCTTTTTGCCTACTTGTGATCTCTCTCTCTGTCAAATAAATAAATAAATTAAAAAAAAAAAACTGCTAGTACAGAGCTCTGGAAATCATATTCAATAAATATTAACTAATTAATTGAATTAAAGCAATATTGCATCCTCTATAATGTATAAACTTTGGTTACTTTAGAAGAAA
Organism: Spilogale gracilis; assembly: GCA_004023965.1. Classification (NCBI taxonomy): domain Eukaryota; kingdom Metazoa; phylum Chordata; class Mammalia; order Carnivora; family Mephitidae; genus Spilogale; species Spilogale gracilis. Next base: position 74,604 of record PITA01004158.1, on the reverse strand, counting down.
ATCAACAGCTCCAGGATGAACACCCAATATTGCATGGTTTAGCACCACAGATTGTTTGAACTGGAAGGTACCTTATAAATCACTTAGTCTGCTCTTTATTGGAGGGAAAAAAACAAGGCCTTAGAGAAGTGAAGTGAGGTACACAAGGCCACACATCCAGTTACAGGTAGAACACATATTTTGAGTCCATGCTTTTTATTTAGAAGCACCTTCATAGTTATGACCGTTAATGAAAAGGCTGTATAAGAGATTACTTACACATTGAAAATATACCTTTGACCTAAATATATGCTCTTTTTAGAAGAATCATTTAATCAATATGCCATTCAACTTGAAACCACCATTTACTATTTAACAGTTATATGACGGCATCGTATTCTATATGTCAGTATCTTTTTTTCTTTTTTTTTTTTTCTTTTTTAACTTAGGCTCCACACACACCCTGTATGGAATCCAGTGCAGGACTTGAATTCACACCCCTGAGATCAAGAGTCAGATGCTTAACCAATGAAACCAAGCACTATATGTCAGTGTCTTTTGAGGATGACTATTGCTTAAATAGTGGCATGTTTTGGTTCAAATATACATAGATCTCTGGTTCCTGGTTCAACAGATTTTCTTCTTGAAATTACTTTAAGGTTTAATTCTGGCAGTGTTTTTTGATTATTTTTAATTTCTTATTTTCTTTGCAATGACATTTATTCTACTACAGTTTAACTGAGCTATTAAAGTTTTCTTCAGGAGGAAAAAAGATGGTGGAAGGCTGGGTGACCCCATTTCAGGGCCCTGAAGCGAGCTCAGTTCCTGCAAAAAACACTATAAAAACACTGTGAGCACCCATGAAATCAGCCTGAAATGTAATATTTCACACTTCTGGATCACTACGGGAGATGAAGAGTATCGGCAAAGAGGTAGAGTGGAGTAGGAGTGATCGGAGAGATATCCAAAGACAAGGGATGTGGGGGAGGAAGCCCTCAGAGGTGACCCACTGGAAAGCAATACCTAGCATGAAAGTGCTCTGTGTTTGGGGAACAACAGCAGATTACGGTCTGAGTCAAAGCAAACAAAAACGGAGTGCCTGAGGGGTAACCGTGAAATGGGGATATAGATCTGCGGAGAGAAATGCGCCCGGTGCCACTGGAGGGAACATGGCAGAGCAAGCGGAGTGGAGTCTATTTTTCTGCCACTTTTTTCCTTTTTTTTTTCTTTCCTTCGTTGTTTTTCTCCGCCGCTTCTCTCCATCCCGTGGGCCAGGTGCGAACCCCCCATGGAAGGCTATTTTGCAGATTTGAGTGCGACCTGCGGGGCTGCGGGACCTCAGCCCCTCCTGTGTGGGGGTCACCACAGACTCCCTGGGCACAAACAAGGTCGCACAACCCAAAATCAGTTGCAGTTTCCCTGGCGGGGGCTTCAGACAAAATCAAACCAGCTTCTGTGGCTGTGCCCGATTGTGATAGATGGCCAAAGGGGAAAATACAGGGAGAGGCTGTGGGGACCCCCTAGCCTCCAGACGGTTGCTAATCAGGGGCTCTCTCTGGGAAGGAGGTCTGGGCGCAGACATCTTGCTCTGACCTGACTTTCTGAACAGCTGCAAAAAGCCGAAAAAGAACAAACCCTCCAGAGAACTAAAGCCTGACAACCTGGTTGCCATGGACCCCAGTCCCTAGGAAGGGGGCAGGGACTCAACCAGGTAGAAGGGACTGAAAAACAGTGCGTCAGGCCCTGCCCCCAGAAGACAAGTCAGAAACAAAAGAGGACAACACCAAAACTGTAAAACCCAATATCGACGGGGAAAGGCAATATATTAATCTCCTGGTACTACCCCAAAAGCTGTACACTTTATAGATACATTTTTTCACCTTATTTGCTTTTTTTAACTTTTTTCTATTTTTACTTTTAAAGTTTCCACTTAAACTTAAAAATTCATTCTTATCCACATAAACTTAAAAACTCATTGTAAATATTTATGCCTCCAACATGGGAGCAGCCAACTACATCAGCCAACTGTTAAGCAAAATAGTCATATTGATATGAACACATTAATTGTAGGAGATCTTAAGACACCACTGTCAGCAATGGACAGATCATCTAAACAGAAAATCAACAAAGGAACAAGAGCCTTGAATGACACATTGGACCAGATGGACCTCATAGATATATTCAGAACATTCCACCCTAAAAAGGCAGAATACTCATTCTTCTCGAGTGCACATGGAATGTTCTCCAGAATAGACCACATACTAGGTCACAAATCAGGGCCCAACCGATATCAGAAGATTGAGATTACTCCCTGCATATTCTCTGACTGCAATTCTATGAAACTGGAACTCAACCACAATAAAAAGTTCAGAAGAAAATCAAACATTTGGAAGCTAAAGATGATCCTGCAAGAGAATGAAAACCAATGAGAATGAAGATACATTGATCCAAAACTTATGGGATATAGCAAAGGCAATCCGAAGGGGGAAATACATAGCCATCCAAGCCTCACTCAAAAAAATTGAAAAATCCCGAGGGCGCCTGGATGGCTCAGTTGGTTAAGCGACTGCCTTTGGCTCAGGTCACGATCCCGGAGTGTGAGGATTGAGCCCCACATCTGGCTTCCTGCTCGGCGGAAAGCCTGCTTTTCCCTCTCTCAGTCCCTATGCTTGTGTTCCCTCTCTAGCTGTGTTTCTCTGTGCAAAATAAATAAATAATATCTATTAAAAAAATTGAAAAAATCCCGAATGCACCAACTCTCATTACACCTTAAATAACTGGAAAATCAACCAAAAATTAAACCAACCCCTCACACAAGACGGGAAATAATTAGGATTAGAGCAGAGATGAATGAATCAGAAACTAGAGATACAGTAGAACACATCAATGAAACTAGAAGCTGGTTCTTTGAAAGAATCAATAGGATTGATAAACCATTGGCCAAACTAATCCAAAAGAAAAGGGAGAAGACCCAAATTAATAAAATCATGAATGAAAGGGGAGAGATCACGACTAACACCAAGGAAATAGAAACAATCATCAAAAATTACTATCAACAATTATATGCCAATAATTTTAACAACCTAGAAGAGATGGATACATTCCTAGAAACCTATAAACTTCCAAGACTGAAACAGGAAGACATTGACAATTTGGATAGACATATATCTAGTAATGAGATTGAAGTAGTGATCAAAAACCTCCCCAAAAACAAGAGTCCAGGCCCAGATGGATTCCCTGGGGAATTCTACCAAACATTCAAAGAAGAAATAACACCTATTTTCCTGAAGCTCTTTCAAAAAATAGAAATGGAAGGAAAACTTCCAGACTCTTTCTATGAAGCCAGCATTACTCTACTCCCCAAACCAGACAAAGACCCCATCAAAAAGGAGAACTTCAGACCAATATCTGATGAATATGGATGCCAATATTCTCAACAAGATCCTTGCCTACAGGATACAACAATACATTAAAAAGATTATCCACCATGACCAGGTGGGTTTTATTCTAGGGATGCAAGGGTGGTTCAACACTCGTAAATCAATAAACATGATAGAACAAATCAATAAGAAAAGACAGAAGAATCACGTGGTACTCTCAATTGATGCAGAAAAGGCATTGACAAACTACAACATCTGTTCCTGATTAAAACTCTTCAAAGTATAGGGATAGAGGGAACATTCCTCAACCTCATAAAATCTATCTATGAAAAACCCACAGCGAATATCATTCTCAATGGAGAAAAACTGATAGCCTTTTCTCTGAGATCAGGAACAAGACAAGGATATCCACTCTCACCACTACTGTTCAATATAGTGTTAGAAGTCCTAGCAACAGCAATCAGACAACAGAAAGAATTAAAATGTATTGAACTTGGCAAGAAGAAGTCAAACTCTCTCTCTTTGCAGATGACATGATACTCTGTGTGGAAACCCAAAAGACTCTACCCCCAAACTACTAGAACTCATATAACAATTTGGTAATGTGGCAGGATACAAAATCAATGCACAGAAATCAGTTGTGTTCTTATACACTAACAATGAAAATATAGAAAGGGAAATCAGAGAATCGATTCCATTTACTATAGCACCAAAAGCCATAAGATACTTAGGAATGAACCTAACCAAAGAAGTTAAGGATCTGTACTCGAGGAACTATAGAATACCAGTGAAAGAAATTGAAGAAAACACAAAAAGATGGAAGAGCATTCCATGCTCCTGGATCAGAAGAATAAATATTGTTAAAATGGTATACTGCCCAGAGCAATCTATACTTTCAATGCCATTTTCAAAGCGTTGGAACAAACAATCCTAAAATTTATATGGAAACAAAAAAGACCTCGAATCGCTAAGGAATTGCTGAAAGAGAAAAACAAAGCTGGGGGCATTTCCTTACCTGACTTCAGGCTTTATTACAAAGCTGTGATTACCAAGACAGCATGGTACTGGCACAAAAACTGACAAACAGATCAATGGAACACAGTAGAGAGTCCAGATATGGACCCACAAATCTATAATCAAATCATCTTTGACAAAGCAGGAAAAAATATCCAGTGGAAAAAAGACAGTCTCTTCAATAATTGGTGCTCGGAAAATTGGACAGCTACATATAGAAGAATGAAACTATTCTCTTACACGACACACAAAGACAAACTCGAAATTGATGAAACACCTCAATATGAGGCAGGAATCCATCAAAATCCTAGAGGAGAACATAGGCAGTAACCTCTTTGACCTCAGTCACAGCAACTTCTTTCAAGACATGTCTCCAAAGGCAAAGGAAACAAAAGTGAAAATGAATTCTGGGGACTTCATCAAAATAAAAAGCTTCTGTACAGCAAAGGAAACAGTCAACAAAACTAAGAGGCAACCCATGGAATGGGAGAAGATATTTGCAAATGACACTACAGACAAAGGGCTGATATCCAAGATCTATAAAGAACTACTCAAACTCAACAACCAAAAGAAAGATGGACACATCAAAAAATGGGCAAGAGACATGAAGAGGCACTCTCCATAGAAGATATACAAATGGCTAACAGACACACGAAAAAATGTTCAGCTACACTAGCTATCAGGGAAATTCAAGTCAAAACCACATTGAGATACCACCTATATCAGTCAGAATGGCCAAAATTAACAAGACAGGAAACAAGTGTTGGAGAAGCTGCAGAAAAAGAGGAACCCTCTTACACTGTTGGTGGGAATGTAAACTGGTGCAGCCGCTTTGGAAAACAGTGTGGAGATTCCTTATAAAATTAAAAATTGAGCTACCCTATGACCCTGCAATTGCACTACTGGGCATTTACCCCAAAGATACAGATGTAGTGAAAAGGATTATATGTACCCCAATGTTCATTGCAGCAATGGCCACAATCGCCAAACTGTGGAAAGAGCCAAGGTGCCCTTCAACAGATGAATGGATAAAGAAGATGCAGTACATATATACAATGGAATACTACACCTCCATCAGAAAGGATGAATATCCAGCTTTTGTAGCAGCATGGACTGAACTGGAAGAGATTATGCTGAGTGAAATAAACCAAGTAGAGAAAGTCAAGTATCACATGGTTTCACTTACTTGTGGTGCATAAGGAGTAATATAGAGGACAGTAGGAGAAGGAAAGTAAATGGGAAGTAGGATAATTCAGGGAAAGAATCAAAACATGAGAGACTTTGGACACATAATCAAACTGAGGGACTTGGAGGGAGGGGTGGGGGGATGGGAGAGTCTGGTGGTGGGTACTGAGGGCACTTATTGCATGGAGCACTGGGTGTGGGGCATGGGCAATGAATCTTAGAACACTGAAAAAATAAAATAAATAAATAATTTTTTTTAAAGTTTCCTTCAAAAAAAAAAAAAAATCCAACACAGAACACTGGCAAATTGCCCTTCTTTTTCTAAACCAAAAACACTCAAGTATGCAACCTTCCTGCCATGTACTAGCAAAGTATCTCCTAAAGAAGAAAAAAAATGATTTTTTTTGTTCCTGTATAAATTCTAAGCTCTCTACATTGAGTTATGGTGACTCAGATTAAGGCAAGTATGGTAACTTCATGATTTGGAGGAGGAAAAGCATTGATGACTACATGTTCGTTCAGTTATGTAATTTTGTCAATGTAATTTCAAAAGTTATATAAAGCGAGTTTAACAAGCTTCACTGAAAGACGAGTTAGGAGTGTTTAATATAAAAAGCTCTCTGAGTTCTAATTAAGAGGTAAAAATAATACACAGTTTTTTTCATTTTGGAGATAATCTGCTAAAAATTTGACATGAACCATATAGGTAAGTTTCAGCACGGCTGAAATTACTTACAAATATCACTTTTGCTCGTTAATATTATACAGTAAGTTTCTTTCTCTGACTATATAAAGAAGAATCTTAGAAATGAAGAGTAAATCACTCATCCTCAGATTTAGAGTTGAGACCAAGAAAGTCCCCATCATGAGAAAAGGATCAACAAGAAATTACTCTTGGTATTTCCCTAGAGGTGGAATAACAGAAGTATGGTAAACAAAACTACTGGAAATCTCCTGAATTATCCATTAAAAAGTTTCAATATCTGTGGCATGAATTCACTTTCTGATATACAGATAGCTCTTTGAAATTACTTGCTTTACTACATTAAAATCTGAAAAAATGATACGCCAATGTCAGGTAATCTGGCATATCAGTAGATAACAGAGCACATCAGCAATATCATTTGACCTTTGTCAGCTCTGTTTTCATTTTCCTCTTCTCCACCATAGTTTGGTTTACTTTTGGTTGTAAAGGAACATATTATCACTATTTTTAACTGTCATAAACTATTCTGTTTATAGGAAAAAGAGAAGAGAAGAGAATGGAAAGGAAAATAACAGAATAGAAAAGGAAAAGAAAAGAAAAGGAAAGACAGTTCAGGTGTGTTCTCAGCTTTGAATTGACAATAAAATCGGCAATAAAATTGACAGTAAAAAAGAACACCGTCCCAACTGCCAAAGTGACCAAGACTCTTCCATCTCAGCTAATATGAGCAAATGTTGCTTCCATACCAATTATTGTTCCAGGTATGTTCCACTCCTTCCACCTTCTAGGAAAAAGAAAATGTATTAAGATACCCAGTTATAGGGACACTTGGGTGCCCATATAATTCCAGGTCACTCAGTCAGTTGTGTTTGCCTTTGGTCCAGATCATGATCCCAGAGTCCTGGGGATGAGCCCTGCATCAGGCTCCTTGCTCAGCAGGGAGCCTGCTTCTCCCTCTCCCTCTCCCTGCAGTTCCCTGTTTTGAGCTCTCGTGCTCTCTCTCTGACAAATAAACTCTTTAAAAAAGAAAAAGATAGCCAGTTACAGAACTGCTCCAGTTCTGTAAGAACACTCAGCCTAGAAATAAAGCATGCTTCCTTGAACCTTTCCAGAACTATCTTGCACAGCCCCAACAAGTGCTCTCCTAATACTCTCATACTGGGATGCCACAGGGTCCCTCATGGTGTGTTGTCTCACTCATTGCAGTGAGCAAATAAATGCAATTTTATTTAACTGAAAAGTGTTCCTGATGGACTTTGGTTAGAGAGGGTTAGAGAGGACTGACAGTAAGACACTACAAAATAAATGCCATAACATATGAATGGATGTGCACATGGAGCCAAATGTCAAAATATAGTAAGCAATTTGGCATGATTTTAGCCACTTTAGTAATCACTAGTCATTTAAGTAATAGTAAATGGTATTATCTTTTCCTCATAACAGTTTCACCAGTTTTTTTGTTTCTTCACCACATATATATATATATATATATATATATATATATATATATATATATATAATTGTATGATGTCCATACCCCCATGCTGTCTAGATATCAAACAATGAAACACTTTATGAGTTCCATGCTCTATCTACTGATACATGAAAGGAGGTCAGGTCTTTAGGTTGTATGAGGCAAAGGGTTCACACAGTTCAAAGCAGCAGTGATTTATGTTTTATATAAAATGTGTCCTTATACCTGCAGCAGTCTCTTTTAGGATGAGACTTTGTGGAGTTAAATATACTTTCCCTAAATATGGCATTTATTGTAAAAGCAACATAAACTTAAAAGATGACCTAAAAGATATTACAAGCCTTTTAAACACATTTCTTAAAAATTATCTGGAAGTCAATATATAATCAACTCATTCTTTCACAGAAGATGTGCCAATGGATTAAAAACACTGGAAAACAATGGATAACAAATTAAATCATAATATAAATTATGCTTTCTTAGAAATTCTTCTGAATATAAACTGAAATTCTCTAATATTTTGATAGAAAAAATGGTGCCTTGGATAATAGATTTAAACAGAAAATGATACTTTCTGTTTTAAATGAGTAAACATACAATCTGGCTATGCTATAGTCTCTTAGTGGTTTTGGTAGCCATAAGTCAGACCCCCAGTAAAAATTATCTTCTTATCACACAGTGACATTATCACATTTGGGAAACCACAAAGAACATACTAAGTTGCAATGAACCTACATATTGTTGAGAACTTGCATGTCATGAAAAAGAGAAGCACTGCAAAGTTTGAAGTTCTAAGTTTTAATTAGGAGGGATATTTTCTAGAAAATGAGATGACATCATCTTGTTAAACATCAAAACACTTTTGCTGGATGCCTGGGTGGCTCAGTGGGTTAAAGCCTCTGCCTTCGGCTCAGGTCATATCTCAGGTTCTGGGATCAAGGCCTGCATCCGACTCTCTGCTTAGCAGGGAGCCTGCCTCCTCCTCTCTCTCTCTGACTGCTTCTCTGCCTGCTTGTGATCTCTCTCTCTCTGTCAAATAAATAAATAAAATCTTTAAAAAAAAATCGCTTTTGCCACATTTTTAAGAAAAATTAGATTTATAGGCCATTAAATAAAATCTATGTGTTCGACATTACTAGCTTGGGATATTGCCTTGCATTCTGTAAGAGCTCTGTATATTTTAACTATTATTACTGCCAGTGTTGTCATTACTTAAAAAGAGATCATTCTATGGAGTCAGAAGGACCTATTTTTGAATTTGAGGCAGCTCTTCTATTTATTAGTTCTCTAGCTTTATGGAGGTTAATTTTTTTTTCTTTCAGTTCTTCCATTATTAAAATGGGGATAATAATACTTATCTGGCAGAGCTATTCCAAAAATTAGCAATAATACATAAAAAGTAGCTAGCAGAGTACCCAGCATATTAAGTTTTCAGTAAATGGTAGCTATCACTATTCTAGTGACTAATGTGGAAGTCAGTATATGCAAAAACAATGCAGTTAAGACAGGTTTTGTGTAATTTACTTTCAGGAAGTCACTGATTAGAACTGAATATTGTTAATATTTATTAAAAGTCAAGCCCATCTTCGCCTGGGTGGCTCAGTTGGTTAAGCGACTGCCTTCAGCTCAGGTCATGATCCCGGAGACCCAGGATCAAGTCCCACATCTGGCTCCCTGCTCGGCAGGAAGCCTGCTTCTCCCTCTCTCACTTCCCCTGCTTGTGTTCCCTCTCTGGCTGTGTTTCTCTCTGTCAAATAAATAAAAAATCTTTAAAAAAAAAAAAAAAAGTCAAGCCCATCTTAATTCTATGGCAGATATCAAGAAAATTTAGCTCTTACTTTAGGAAATTACAATCCTAGCAATACAGAAACAAAAACATTTTCTTAGATAAAAAAAGAAGAAAGTGCCTTAACATTTACACCTGTCCTATTTTTTTCATTGCACAGAACTTTCATTTTTCAAAGCTTTTTATGAATGTTATTTTTGATCATGAAAGGCTTTATGAAGGTGATGTTTTATAAAAGACAGATGGCTGGCTGGATCTCATGAACGAAGTCAGGTTAGGAGAAACAAAACACATTTTTTTCTCTTTTCAAATATATTAAAAATACATTAATAAATAAAGCCTAAATGATCAGCGTGACCTTTAAGAAAGTATGTGAAAAGACTGATCTGTCAAATTTATAAAATAAATACCCAACTCCTAAGAAAACCACTTCTGACTTAACAGTATGGCATAACACAAGGACCCATTAAATCAGTAACAGAGTTTAAAGAAAACTGAATTGGGGAGTAAACAATTTTAAGTTTAGGTACATTTAATCAGCTTAACATTAAATATTAAATAGTGCATTATCTCCCTGGTTTTCTTCTTTTTGCTTCTGTGAAGGGAAATGCATGTGTCTACCTGATCATAAAATAATCTTTTTAAAAGTTGTAAGTAATACAGCTCAAATAAAATAAACAACTATTTTTAAAAAGATTTTGAACTTACCTTTTCCACTGTAAGACTAAAATATAATCAGTCAGTAATATGAATATAAAAAGGTTAAGAAATATAAATGTGATCTGTGTCCTCAAAAGACTACCCCCTATTATTAAACACACAAGACTTATAAAACAATACACCATGCTGTAATAAATTATCAAAAGTTTAGTTAAAGAAAATGCAATCATAGAGAAGATGGCTGTGATCCTCATGAGCTCAAATTGTCAAGAGAAGGAGGAAATGGGACTAAAGAGGGAGAGACAAAAAGAACTGAAGATGAGTATGAAATCATTCAAGAATGGAAGCTCAGGGGGCAGCTTGAGACCCAATCTGATTGGAGTCAGAGTAAGCTCTGGGGAGTAAGATTCATTGAATTGGATTATAGGGCAGCTTTAAATTTGATTTAATGTAGGCATCCCATAATCTTGAAAAGGAGAGCCAGAATGAAAACAGTACTTCAAGAAAATTATCCTACTAAGGCTGGCAGAATGTAAGACACCTGCCAATTTTTAACGTGAGCCCTGGCTACATTCTCAAATTTCAAGGTTATTTTAAGGTTTAGTTAACATTCCCAGGGATGTTGATTCAAATGTTAGGCTTTTCTAGGCTCTGGCAATTGCACTTTTTATGAAATTTAAAGTATAAACGTAAACAAAGATCAACTCTCTATTAGAAAATATAAAATGTGAGATGAGACAAGGTCAAGAAAGGAACATTATTGCTGGGCACTATGGTAACTGTATTTTGTCCATTGTCTCCAGTTCTCCTAACATCTCTGGAATGTAATGCTGGAAATAGTAATAACGATAGCATTTATTGGGTTGAGCTGTACAAAACTGCCAATATTCAGCATTTCTTGACCAATTATTTAATATGGTTCCACCTAATATGTTGCTGTACTTGGAGTGATTTCTCTATATAGAATCTCTCACAAAGGCTGTCAGCATTCCTATCATATTTTACAACTGAAGAAAGTGGAAGCAAAAGAGTAACTTGTCCAAGGTCAATGGGAAGAAAAGTGTTAAATAAGTATTTAATCTCTCTTTATAAGCTAATTCTATTGTATTATACATGGCTCAAAAATTATTATAAAAATCAGGTGAAATATATTTTAGAATGAGAAAAATATATGTATATACATTCACATAAATATCTATGTAAATCTACTTCATATTTTGTATATGACATTCTGTCATCCTTTTATTTTCTATATGAACACACACACATATATTTTTCTTTGGTAATATTTCTCCTTTGAAGGAGAAATACTGTCTTACTTGAAAATTTTTAAAAGAATTTTGTGCTCTTTATAAGGTTATTTTACAGATATTCAGAGTCCATCAATGAATAGTCCTTTATCACTTGTGTAGGCAAGACACAAAATAATAAAAAAATTATGTATGGATCCATGAAGAGAAAAAATGTACAAAATAGAATTTAGCAATAAATTTATCGGTTGATCTTGGCTATTACTTAATGTATTGGTTCTTGGGTTATGATTATCTATCAAGGTAATAAAGTTACAGTTGTAGCTTTAGACGGTATCTACATACTGTCAGCTTCAACAACCAATCCAGTAAAAAAAAAAAAAAAGACAAATGAATTATTCAAAAAATAAACAACCTGAAAAAAAATTATCTCAACGAATGCCTTACTTCTTGGTCAGCTGTGCCACAGTGTACATGAGGGGCTCTGACAGCAAGGGGACACTAAAGAGACACAACTTGGTAAGTGCTGAGATTAAGCAAACAAATATTTTCTGTCTATTCTCTATTTCTAGACTCGAAGTGCTTTAATGTCTAAATGTCTTAAGTATGACCATATTTGACTTAACATATTTTTCATGGAATAAAAGCTTTGAGTATCAAAGTATTCCTTACCTTATATTTTAAAAGATGAAAATTTGTTTTAGAAAGCATCTTTTCTTTTTAATTCAATTAGCCAACATATAGTACATCATTAGTTTCAGACGTAGGGTTCAGTAATTCAACCATTGCATATAACACCTAGTGCTCATCACATCATGTGCCCTCTTTAATGCCCATCACCCAGTTACCCCACCCAAACCCCTCCAGCAACCCTGTTTGTTTCCTTTTGCTAAGAGTTTCTCATGGTTTGTCTTCCTCTCTGATTCTTCCCATTCAGTTCTCCCTCCCTTCCCCTATGATCCTCTGCCTTGTTTCTTATATTCCCATATGGGTGAAATCATATGATAATTGTCTTTCTCTGATTGACTTATTAAATTATATATTAATGTAATGGGACAAAGCACATGTTCATCTTGAAGTTTTCATATAATTTTTGTGAATTTAATATGGTAGCTTACTGATTCTGTGAAATACACATGGAATTGGTCTCACAAAGTTATATGAAGCAGGATGTGTTTTATGGAACTATGGTCATAGCAGAGAAAGGATATATCATTAGGAATAAACATTTTCTAATTTATAATGGAATACAATCAATTTGAACTAAGGGGAATTTTTTTTAAAAAGCTCTGTGTACCATCTGAATGTTCTTTGAAAAGGTTGTTATGAAAAGAGGACCCAGAATAATTCTATAAAAAGAATTAAAATTGAAACTCCTCATAAATTATTTCATAGGAGTAAAAGCTATGAACTTAATGATCTTGAATAGTCACTTAAAAGTGTAAGATTCTAGAATAGATACAGTTTTGAAATAAGAGTATAAATGAATGAGTAATACGATCCAAAGCATAAAGATATTGGATGCTATTTTTAGAAAGACTCACAGCAGGTTGAATAGATTAAACATTTTGTGTGAAAAATCTATTGATGTCTCAAAATTACATGCAATAAAATATGAACAGCTGGTTCTCTTTTATTGGTTTCTTCACAAAAATGATTATTTTCTACTGAGTAATTACTGACTGATTTATTTCCTATTTCCATTTGCTCACATTTTAATGTCCCTAAACGCTTAAAAGAGGTCATTCTTTGCAAGTAAATGTGTTTGAAATGATTTTTAAAAAGTGTCAAATTTTAATACCTTTTCAATCATTGGTTAAATATATATTACACTCAATTTTTCCAAGACAATTTTAAATTGAAACAGTGCCAAATAAAATAGAAACTCTTAATAATACCAACCGTGGTAACTGAGCACAAAAAAGCCACTTGTTGTGAAATCACTGTGAAATTTGATTAGAATCTGATTTGAAGTGCTATAGACGGATTCCAAAGCTGTATTGCCACTGAATTGCCCAATCTGAGGTGAGTTTTGGTCTGGTCCATCCCTATTAGAGAGAGACAGAGCAAGGAGGGGAGAAAGAGAGATTGAGATTGCTTTTTTTTTTTTTAAGAGTTTTGTATAAGGTTTGAAGAAGGTATCACATATGAAATGGTAAAGAGGCAATAGATGAAATAACCAGTGATTTGGGCCAAATCATACTGATACATTTTATGTTTTTTTTTTTTTTGTGGGGAATAATGAAATGCACCCATATTAGTTATAAGCAATTACATTGTCCCTGGTGCTTTGACCACAACCCGCATCGTCCCAAATGCTTGAATTTTGCCCTCTTTTTATCTTCTTCAAAACAATCTTGAGAATCACAGATTCTTAAATTTAGAAGAAATATTGGAACTCATCCAGTAGTTCAGGTAACCAGTGGTCAACAATTAATTTAGATATTTTGTTTATAATATGTTTTTAAGTAAAGATGTTTCCTTAACAGGATAAGTATAATTATAACAAATTATGACGACAGAAATTCAACTATATTAAATAATCATGATTTGAACTTAGGTTCTTAAATATCACTGGTTTTACAAATAGAGAACTTTGCACATTAATTCAATAATAAATTTAACATATTTTTTCACCCACAAAAGCTTTTGTTCTGTTTAGGTGCTTCATGGGGAAATGAGCCAAAACCTATTTCTCTTGTTTGTCTCATTGTACAAAATACATTCTGTCACCTTCAGTTACTCACACCAATTCAGAAATCAGATGGGATGGCAATTTGTTGAGGACCGTGATACATTTTCATTCCTACCTCGTTTCATTGTTATATATAATTGACTCAATCAGTAACAATGGTCCTGGCTTACCACACAGTAATGAAATCATAGATTGGTTCTGTTTGAAGGACAGTAAAATTGATGTAGATTCCATTCCCAGGGGGTACTCTCACAAGCCAAAAACAGTCTTGAAAGTTAGGATATTCATCAGGATACCCAGGAGAATAAATGGTGCCATTCATAGCAGTTATATTTCCTCCACAAAGAGCTACAGAAATGATATTAAAAAACTGTTAAAATAAAATGACAATAAACTGAACATAGAGAAAAAGGCAAACATTTCATAACTCTTAGAAATATAAAATACATCTATATTATGTTCTTACCTCAGTTAAGATATGCGAAATTAGGTTGACAATCCTGAGTAATATGTACTCTGCTTTTATTTATTTTTCAATATGCAATATGCTATATAGTTATTGTTACCTATTCACAGATCAGTAAATTAGATTTTCTTGTTTTCTTCAAAGACTTTATCAATACATACACTCTTCAATTTTCACCTTATATCATGTATACATATAAAGCCTTATAAAAGGTTCAAGTTATTTTTATTTAAAGGGATTTTTAGAGAAAATGAGTCCAAACTCAGTAGCAATACCTGATTTAGTGGCTTATATAAGAATAACTATTAAACACAATCCCATGCACCCACCCAGACACACACACAGGAGAAGCTCCAAAGTGTTAAAGAACTGTAGTCTCAATTCCAATGGAGAAGGTTGGAAATCCTGCCAATAATGATAAAACCAGTTACTCATTTTGGAGCCTTCAGGATTTTGATCTGGGTACTAACCATAATTCTCAACTGAAAGGAAGATTCTATATTTTGCATGCTATTTGATGAAGATGACAAAAAAGGGTTCCAAGACAAGAATTATTAAACATAGATGATATCAACTAAAACATAGCTTCGAGTTAGAAGCATACCTTCACACCTTGGAAGTGGATGATTCCAATTACGACTCACTCCATGAAGGCAAGTGAGAGCTGAATTTCCAATTAGTGTGTATCCAGGGAAACATTCAAATGAAATGGTTTGACCCACAGTAAAATCGTTGCCAATTACAAAACCATTTCGAAATGGGCGTGGATCAGGACAGCTTTGCAACTGATAGGCTAGAAAGGGAAAAAGAAAGACATATTTCTTTTCTGAATATCAGAAAGACCACAGATGGGTACTGTTTGCAACTTGCGAAATAGATGCAGTACTCCTTGTCTTTGGTTATAAATAGTAATTCAGGTTTATAATGTTTATAATAAGTGATGACAAAGGTAGTGTGATATGAATTTCTTCTTGTCTATAATTTTCATATTTAAAATGTTAGTACAATTCATAAAAATGCATTCAGTTTCTGATGCAATCTATCTAAATTATAAGTTCTGATGAAAATGTAAATTACTCTTGAAGCCACAATTTTAATCCAACATATTTTGATTCCTTCACATAGAATGCAGTTCTTTCCTGGTTACACTGCATGCATATAGCATAAAATAAGCATATGTATAAGCCTAAGTCTGTGTCTTTTTAAATTTGTTTTTTAGTATATTTTCCTCTAAAAAAATTATAATATCCCTCTGTTGGGTTTCTCCAAATAAGTTATTTAACAAATATAAAGTATTAGGAAACAAATTTCCTTATAATATAAATTTCAAATTTCAATTACCATGATATTTTTAGGATAGTACTATAATTATGTGTTCAACTGTTCATATTCCTCTTGTTCTACATTCTGTTTTAAATCAGTTTTCAAACAAAGCTCCTGTTTTGTTTATCAACTGTGTACTAAAGGCCTAGTCCATTCATATACTAAGTGCTTAGTGAATATTGCTGAATGAATTTTGGAGTTATAAACTCTAAATACTCATATGCTTATGACAATATGACTAATATTTGGGACTTTGTTTTCAAGAATTGTAAAATTGTATTATCATTAATAAAATTTAAATTACCAGCAATCAGAGGCTATTTTGCTATTGACCATGAAATTCTAAATTCCCCAGCTTAAAAGATTATATTTGCAGTTGAATCAGTAACTCTAAGTTGTTTATTAAAATATGACTCCAATTTTTGGGTGCCTGGGTGGCTCAGTGGGTTAAAGCGTCTGCCTTCAGCTCAGGTCATGATCTCAGGGTCCTGGGATTGAGGCCCGCATCTGGCTCTCTGCTCAGCAGAGAGCCTGCTTCCCCCTCTCTCTCTGCCTGCCTCTCTGCCTACTTGTGATCTCTCTTTCTGTCAAATAAGTAAATAAAATCTTTAAAAATTTTTAAAATAAAATAAAATATAACTCCAATTTTTAAGCTAGACATTTCAGGATTAACAAACAATTCCTTTAAGATATTGTTTTTTTCTTAATCTATCTTTTTTAATTGAATTAATATTCCACACATACAAAAATACCAAAACCAAAGGCTTCATTCCAATTTAAGACAAATGTGTATCATTTGATGATTAAGAGTTAGAATATATTATTCTATTAAACAAACCTTGCAAATTTTCATTCACATTAAAATATTTTTCCAGTTTTATTGAGATGTAGTTGACATACAGTGCTGCATGAGTTTAAAGTCTATAACATGATGATTTAACTTCTATATATTGTGAAATAACCACAATTATTTGAGTTAATTAGATAATTTTGAATAGGATAGACTCAAACAAATGTATGATCCTGTATTAACCTCTATAACATTTTACCCTCCTATGTGCTTTAGTTTAATGAGGAAATACAGGAAATGGATTTTAAATTTTCAGGAAAAATTCCTTACTTCATGTCATATACAATACAGAACTTAACTGATTACCAGTGATAACATTAATTTTGGAATTTCCAGTTTAAGGTCCACACTTAATTGTATAATATACATTTTCCAAAATTCAGAAAGTTCTTAAAATCTAATTACAAAATCATCCAAAAGTAACACTGAGTCTTTGAATCTGTATAAATTATTTCTCAAAAATGCCATTAACTCAATAATATAAATGTATGAGTTTTAAAATGCAATATAATTCATAAATAATATCTAGTGTTCACTGTAACACATGTCTATAATGTCAACAATATTATTATATCAATAACAGCAAAAATTCTGTATATTTTATGCTTATGCTATTATATAAATGAAGAATCTCTCTTAAGGGCACATTCACTGAAAATGCAGTTAGTAAAATTGAAATTCTAGTTATACATCATTCAAATAAGAACATTATTTTGAGAGGAAGAAGGAAAAAGAGGGAAGGAAAAAAGAAAATGAAGCCTGGTTTAAAGTAAATAGCAAGGTGCTTGGCATAGGCCCTGAACAGCTGCTGGAGAGGACTACAAATATAGCTCCAAGTCTTCTAGCCGCAAATAAGAAACTTAATCTGTTGCCCAATTGTTTTTGAAATAATTAAATTCCTTGGGAACATGGTTGATTCTGTACTGAGAGGTGGCAGAAATTACTTCTATTTTATGTAGAGGATGATGTGTGATATTGTGGTCTTAAGTAATGTATGCAAGCATAATGCAAATTATAATTATTTTAGACCCATGCAGTTGGAAGTTATGATGTCTATTTTAACTACTCTTAAATTTCCTTCTGGATATATGCATTTATTCAGCAAATATTTATTGTGCTCTTAGTAGCACTTGAAATATATTAACAAATAAGACAAAGATGCCTGCTCTTGTGGTGCTCACATTCAAAAGTATCATGTACTCATAAAATCTTTTAATAATTATGGCAGAGAGGCAATTAAATGTTATTTTGATTAAAAGTTGCAGTCTTTGGAACTGCATTGTATAAAATATCATCATAACTTTAAATGTTTAATTTTAAATCTTAGATTTTTAAAATCTGAAATAATATAATTATAAAAATACCTAAAATGCACAAAATATTTACTAATAGTATACATCATGGCATATATTTTAGATTAATTTCATCATATAAAGTTGAAAACAATTAATCTCGGAGGGACTATTACTAACTCTATCATGCAAATGAAGAAATGGAGTGGAGCTCTAAGGTATTTTAGTTTGAATCCAGAGAGTCAGCATTTGAGGCTGAGTCCAAACTCTATTCAAAAGAGATAGGTGTGCTGGGTGACTCAGTCATTAAGCGTCTGCCTTCTGCTCAGGTCATGATCCCGAATCTTGGGATCAAGCCCCACATCACGCTTCCTGCTGGGCGGGAGGCCTGCTTCTCCCTCTCTCACTCCTCCTGCTTGTGTTCCCTCTCTAGCTGTGTTTCTTTCTGTCAAATAAATAAATAAAATCTTTGAAAACAAAAAGAGAGAGATAAAAATCTTGCCAAAGTATTTATTTTATATACTCATGAAAGTAGAATGGAATGAAAGAATGTCATATTGTTCTATCATTATAAAGCAAAAGAAAATAATTTTTCACAGAATATATGAGTACTGCATAATATTTCAATACACTTATTTTAATAGAAGAGTGAAGATAAATCTCTGATATCCAGTTTGCCTTGCCTTGCTTAATTTAATTGTGCATTAATACTAGTTCAATCATTTTTTTTCATGGTTAGAATTGTCCAAGGCCTCATAAAGACATCATTTTCCTAATATAATTGCCTGAAAATTGCATTATTAAAAAAAAAAAAAGTCTTTCTAATTGAGTCTTGCCTTCGTTTAGGCTTTCTAAAACACAATGTAGAAAATACTTAAGAGTTAGTTAAATTGCTAATAGCTGATGTGGAGCTACATAGAGCTTCCATTTTTTGTTATTCCTCTCACCTTGGTATACAATGTGGAACCCTTGTTTGTTTTGTGAATAGTCACTGTGAAAATACAAACTGGTTTCATGAGTTGTACTAAATAAGGAAGATGGTATTTGAGGACCACTAAGTCGGCCAATAACAGTATTAGTTTCTGAGGATCCACTTCTTACTTCCAAATAATCATGTATTGTTTCTGTAGAAAAATTGACAAACTGGAGATGCACACCTAAAGAAGAAAAGCAAACAATACTATTTTATTGTTTTATCTGATTAAATATGCACACGTTTATACACATACTTACATTAATGCAGTTATATATATTTCCATTTAGCTCAAGAGGCATATTCTCAAGGTCTAGGCCATGAGTTTGCTGTTTGCTGGGGCAACTAGCTTTGTCATAGTTCGGAGTAACAGAATACTGCTCTCAAATGCCCACTAGTTGTCACATGGGACTCTCTTCCATTTTACTATAATGTCACCATAAAAAAAACTAATCAAAAAAGTGGCTTTCTTGCTCTCTGATATCATTTAAAATTGGATTAAACAATTTTTAGAGGTAAAAAAGTCATTCAACAAATTTGTCCAATTTGCAGCCAAAACATGATTGCAAAGTTTTCATTTATTAACATAATCAGATTCCATGATTGCAGTAGAAATTATTCATCTATAGGAGATACATTAAGTTCCCCAATATAGCATTAGAGGCATGTAATTTATAAATGTGTTCTTTTACTACTTTATCAGAAATAATGTTAATTTTTATATTACTGTTTCAATAAAATCTAGTGATCATTGTCATTGTTATATGCTGTCATATAGCAATATAGTCTCAAAATTCATATAAAAATAACTAAAATATGAGATAGTATAATATTTCTGGGATGGAAAAAATAAAATGAAAACCTCATTGAGGTATATTTGCCTAATTTGGTTAATATTCAATTTTAGTGAATTAGAGGGGTTTTTTTTACAACTATCGTTCTCCAAATTGTTAATAATAAAATCTGACCTTTATTGTTTGCTGGACACTCTCTTAAGTGTTTATACATACTATTTATTTAATGTTCACAGTTACTCATGAGAATAAAGAAACTCAGGCACAGAGAAGCTAAGTAATCCACTAAATTACACAATGACCTAAAAGACCTGAAATTCAAACAGACACTCTGGCTCTTGGACTCTCGCTCTTGATAACTACATTGGAGTTCTCAACTGAAGTCACATTTTGTTACTAGAAAAAGAGCTCCACAAAAGCTTTTTGTTACATGGGAAAAGATTTCTATGGGCAAATACATTTGGGAAACACTAGAAATATGTTTTAAAATATTAATCAAGTTTCTGTGCAATTACATAAATTTCTTAAAAATTTGAACATGCTACCCTAATATATGAGGCTCTAAAAACTACATATTTCTTACTAAAAATTTCCCAAGCCTTCTTTTCACAAATTATCTTGTCAGTAAGTGTTTTAAGGACACAGGGAAATATTTCTTTAATTTTTGATATGTATTCAATCTTCTTTTCAAAAAATTACAAATTACTTTTTTGAAATACAATAGAACTAATTTTTATTCAACCAAAACTCAAAGAAAACAATGGCACTATTTATTATTTATTTATTTATTTATTATGATGTCAAAATATTTTACTCATTAAATATTTCTCAAAAATGTGCAAAGGGAATAAACCTTCAATTTACAACAGAAAATACATAATTTAGGACAGTAGAGGAGATTTTTAAAGATGAAATAATAAAAGACTATTTCAGATTTTTTTTTTTACTCTACTAGATTTTATTTAGGTTTTTTAAAAAATAATTTATCTTTTTTTATTTTTTCAGTTTTCCAAGAGTCATTTTTTATGCTCCACACCCAGTGTTCCATGCAATATGTGCCCTCCTTAATACCCACCACCAGGCTCACCCATCCCCTCACCCCCCTCACTTTCAAAATTCTCAGTTTGTTTCTTAGAGACCACAGTCTCTCAGGCTTCATCTCCCTCTATGATTTACCCCAATTCACATTTCCTTTCCTTCTCTTAATGTCCTCCATGTTACTCCTTATGCTACACAAGTAAGTGAAACCATATGATAATTGACTTTCTCTGCTTGGCTTATTTCACTCAGCATAATCTCCTCCAGTCTTGCCCATGTTGATATAAAAGTTGGGTACTCATCCCTTCTGATGGAGGAGTTAATATCCCATAAACAATAGTATTATTTAAATATAATCAAGTAAGAAACAGGCTCTAATATTTTCATTTCTAAAATAGAGATGTGTATTATTTCTGATTTTAATGAACTCTGTTTTTCTAAAATCAAGAAAGCATAATAAGAGGTAAATTGAAAATGATATGATAACGCTATTGAAATATGTTTAATTTATTTTCAAATAATTCAGCTGGGGAGACCTGGTGGCTCAGTCAAGCTTCTGCCTTTGGCTCAAGTCATGATCCCAGGGTCCTATGATAGAGTCCTCTGTCTGGCTCCTTGCTCAGCAGGGAGCCTCCTTCTTCTCCCTCTACCTGCCACTCCCCCTGCTTGTGCTCTCTCTCTCTCTGACAAATAAGTAAATAAAACCTTTCAAAATATAAAATAAGATAATTTGGTTAGCTCCATAAGCAACATGGAAGAAACCCTCTTAAGTGGCTGATAAGACATAAGAATAACCACACAGGTTCAAACCACTTACTCATTTATATCAGTATTGTTATTTAGCGAATGGGCATAGAATTTGACTATAACTTCAAAGTAAGCATGTTTCCACATAGTAAACAGAATGATCCTCATTAGGAAGTCTTTCTGTGGCTTCCCATTTTCCCAAAAGCTTGCGCTGATGGAACTGCATTCAGGTTTGTTGAATTACTTTAGTTTTCATCTGCATCCTTCCATGTTTCACTCTGTTTACCAAGAATTTCACTCTGGTTCCCCACAGATGGACCCTTTTTGTTGGGCTGACTCTTATTTATCTACAAAGTCAGAATTTAGGAATTACTCCCTAGTCTAGCAAGACTTTTTGGCATTTCCTGGGCAAGACTGGAAGTCTGTACTAATTACAATCTTGTAATTTATTCTAGTTCATTGTAGTAGCATATTTGACAACTTGTCACCTCATCATGACTGTAAGTTATTTGGGGAAAGATACGAAGTCTGTTTCACTATGCGTTTTAGTCCCAGTTTAGCATACTACTTAGAGTATAACATGCACTCAGTAAGGGACTGTCAAAACTAGTTTCTGTGAATTGTAAAATATTTAATTATGTAAAATTTTTAAATATTACTTTAAACTCATGTTTATTTAAATATGGGTTTTAATTCATAGATGGTTTGGGGTAATAAAGTACTAAATTCAGTCCTCAATAAGTGAGATAGTACATAATTTCTTAGTTGTTCTAAACCCATCAGGTTTGTGTGTGGTTCAGGGAATCTACTCATCCTTGTCTTCTGTGATTTAATAAATAAGTCTTTCTTCCCTCTAGCACTTCTAGTTAGCATATACAAACCCATAAGATATGAAGCTGCAAGAGAATATATTAGTGACAGAAGAGTGAGGAAGAATCTATGAAAAGTTATACATATATAATGTAATATACCCCAAACACTAGGAACTGTATTATTAAAATTAGAAAGCATTACATGTACATAGGTATTTAAACCCAACATTAGAAGTTTTATACTACTTTTTAAATGTAAAATCTTATTTATTTGCAATGAATATTAGATAAATTTAATAAATTATCCAAAAGTAATTTATTTATATGCTAATTGGTTATAATAATAAGAGAGTTATAATAATGGATTATTCATGAAAATAACATTGACTTTCTATTACCACATACATCTAAATCAGGCTAAATCCATACAAATCAACGGGAAAATATCAGAAAGTTACCTATTTATCTACCTATCACCTAAATATGAAATTAGAAAATGCCCATATCTTCTCAATTATCCTAGTATTTCAAGTGAAAGATATTTGGTTTTAACAACCAAATTTGGCTCAAGCAAATCACACCTTAATTTATATAACTGTAGGCAATCCCAAAGTAAACTATAATTTGTGACTTTTTATTAGACCTTTTTTATTTCTTTATCAGGATGCATTAATGACACAGAAATCTCGTTCACATGTTTTTACTATACATACCAAAACCTACGGGCAGCTTTATTGTCCATGTGCAATCTAAACTGCTAGGGTAGTTTCCAGGAAACCCAGGGCTGAGGATCACACCGCTGAAATCTGACATAGCACCACCACACTGAGCTACAAAATGAGAAGTCCCATGTAAGCCAGAGTAGTGGAATACTTCACTGTATTAAAAACAAATTGAAATCATTTGTCTTAAGTCTTAAGACTGATTAAAACTGTCATAAGTCTTAAGATGATTAAAACTGATACAAATTTTAATATTATCAACTTTCATTCACATCACACATTAGCAATCAAATATAAACAATTGGCATTTTCTAAAATAGTGTAAAAAGACAACATACTTCCTTCCTCAGCAATAAATGCAAGCTAAATCAATTATTGCACAGCAAGAATTATCTCATGTGCAGTGAATACCATCAAACAAGGAGCATATGTCCTTTTCCACAATGGGCAGTTTATTTCTTATCCATAAGGACTTCTAGGAATGTTTTCATTCATTCCAAAGATGACACAATTTAGAAAAAAAAAAAAATCAAGCCAACAATATCCACTCTAAATACTGTATTCAAGAGGGAACCCTTTTACCAGCCTTCACTCTTCCTTTTTGTGAGAAGGTTAAAGAATTTTAAGAAAAAGATTGGTCTCGGGGCGCCCGGGTGGCTTAGTTGGTTAAGCAACTGCCTTTGGCTTAGGTCATGATCCCGGAGACCCCGGTTCAAGTCCCACATCGGGCTCCCTGCTTGGCGGGAAGCCTGCTTCTCCCTCTCTTACTCTCCCTGCTTGTTTTCCCTCTCTGGCTATGTTTCTGTCTGTCAAATAAATAAAATCTTTAAAAAAAAAAAAAAAGATTGGTCTCTACTGATAATATGAGATGGACTCACATATCACACATGGGATATGGATGCCCTTTATCCTAAAAGAATCTAGACAAAGACTAGAGAAGTAAAAAACAAGTAAAAAGATGCACTCCTAGGCATAATTTATAAATGTGCTTGTTCCAGAATCTCTATTATATTGATTTACTATTAATAAGTTAGCAAAAATTATAAGAACAGATAATTACTAAGTTCATGATTGCATAGAACCATTTAACATATATGAAGAGTCATTGCATTTTAGCAACTCTTTCTTCTAAAAGTACATTTTTATTATTTCATCTTATAAGGACTAAAATACACATTTGTTAATTGTGGTGTTAAGAATCAAATATCATGGTCGTGCATCAAGTTTGAAAATTACCTATATATAAAACTTACCTGCAGTTACATTCATTTTTTGTTGTTAAGAATAACAAAAGATACTTAAACTTCAGATCGTATATCATAAAAGCAAATTCAGCAAAAATTTCATCAATGTTCTATTTATCAGTAACCTGTTTGACAGCTATTTTAAGTATATGAACTGAATGAATTATATCATCTTACCATCATGTGTGTATATATATCTTTATATACGTGTGTGTATCTATGTATGTACACATAAAATAATGTTGAAATCTTCATATAAACCTTTCATTCCATTGAGATCTAAAGATATTCCTGCAAGTTTTCCCATCCTTCTGAAATCTCAGTTCATCCATCCTTAAATCAGAGTAATTTTCAACGTACAGGGACAAATAACATTCAAAAATTCCTTTTTCTAAAATTTGATCGTTCACATATATTCATTAGAGAGTCTGATAATTAATGAGTTGTGGAGAAAATATTCTGGCCATTCAAAAATATTTTTAAATTTCTGAAAAGACTACATTGTAGGTTTGTTTTGCTTTATCCTGAACTTTATAGCACAAGGACTACCTTCTCTCTTGTTTTCAAAACTTTGTCTTTAATCTGCTCATTGTTCCTCCAATTCTGCTTTGTTTCTATTCAGATGTGACCTGAAAATCCTGTCCTCTGCATTGCTCACTTTTCTAGAGTTTAAATCCCAAAATCAGAGGAGAAGGAAGGAAAGATAATGAAGAAGAGATCTTGAAGGAGAAAGAATGACAAGTCATGAAACATAAAAAAGTACCCCAAAATGCATCTGCCTTCAGCTCTGCCTTCATGCCTGTTTTCTCCGTGTCTCTGTGATTTCACACACTACTAGGTCTTTAACAATTCTGTGTGTTCTACCAGTGTCTCTGTAATAGATTCTGTTTGCCCCATTACACTCATTGCTAAGGGCACAACCATGGCCTCCAAGACAAACACAACCATAGTCCTCTAAGATAAGATCATTTTTGATTGTTCTTTCTGATTTGCCTCTATTACCTAAAAATCTCAAGTGACTTTTCTTTTCATGCATCAGAATATCTGGCAGATTTTTTATTTTCCAGATTATAAGGCTGTATAACCTTTTTACCTGATGACTAGAACCGTAAGATATTCTCTGAATCAGCAGTCTGCCTTCAGTTTCTCCTGATAATATGGCCATGATATCCCTTTATGTACTTTGTCTAGCAAACACAGCACAAGTTTATTGTCTAAAATCTATAAAATGCAAAAATGTGACTGAAAAAGAAATAAAAATGTCCTCTAATTTACTACCCATATGTAACCTATTTACCTTTATATTTTTTTCTTCTGTAGAATAATATCTATGTGTGTGCTTAAACAGGTATGCATATAATGAAAATAGGCTCATACCGTGAGTCATTTTAAATCTTTTGTACTTAAGTATATTTTGTAAACTTTGGTCATATCATAAAATATTCCATTATTATGCAGTTACATACACTGACATAATTAATCTATTTAGGTAAAATCCTAAGTAAACAATTTAAAAAATCCATGAGGAGCGCCTGGGTGGCTCAGTTGGCTGAGCGACTGCCTTTAGCTCAGAACATGTACCTGGAGACCTGGGATCGAGCCCCACATTGGGATCCCTGCTCGGCCAGGAAGTTTGCTTCTCCCTCTATCACTCCCCCTGCTTGTGTTCCCTCTCTAGCTGTGTTTCTCTCTGTCAAATAAATAAAATCTCAAAAAAAAATGCATGAAAGAATGCTAAAAGACTTATAAATGTATATCAAAAGACAAAAAAACTCAACCCTGATGGAAAGAAAATAATTACACAAATTAGACTATTCTATGTGCCTGAAGCCATTTTAAATATTAAATTTTTGAAAATATGTTACAGTACAGAAAATTATTCTAAGTTAATGTCAGGAAAGAAAACATAACTTTATATTTATATAATTATATACATAAAATATATAGTAGAACCTCAAACTTTATATTAATTTATTAAATAAAACATATATAATTTTATATACTATATCTTAATTACTATATAAAATCCATATATTTTAGATATAAAAATATATATACTATAGAATCCCCAAACTTATACTAATTATATAAAAATATACAATTATATATTTTCAAATTAATATTATATAAAATATATTATAAATATACACACTATAGAATCCCAAGACTTTATATTAATTTATTCACTAAGCAATTATTTTAAAAGATTTTATTTATTTATTTGACAGGGAGAGATCACAAGTAGGCAGAGAGGCAGGCAGAGAGAGCAGAGGAAACAGGCTTCCTGCTGAGCAGAGAGCCAGACACAGGTCTTGATCTCAGGATGCTGAGATCATGACCTGAGCTGAAGGCAGGCAGAGGCTTTAACCCATTGAGCTATCCAGGCACCCTTCATTAAAAATTTTTTATTGCATACTTATGATGAAACCTGTTCCAGGTACTGGGGTATAATAATGAACAACAGACCTAAACTCTCTGTTTCCATAGCAGCAGAATATATAGGTTATTTATTTTGTTCTCTGTACCCTTTTATATTCCCAATTTTTTATACTTAATTGGATACACACACATAACACACACACATAATTGGCATAATCTGTATATATAAATGTTTACAATAGGTACTATATACTTATAATTTTATAATTGACATTATGTACACTAGTAAATTATTTATGACACCTAAAAAAATATATCTTTTAAAAAATATCATCCAATCTAAATACTATATGCTTTTGATATCTTTCACCAATTAAAAACATCCATACTCCTAAACATTATTTTTCAATAGACTCAAGAACAACAGGATGCAGATTGAATTCTCTTCCCACTATATTCATACATTAAAAACCTAACTCATAGTCTGGCTGTGCTTGGAATTAGGGCCTCTAAGGAGGTAATTGAAGTTACAGGGAATTATAAGAATGGGCCCTAATCTAACAGTACCTGCTGTCATTATAAGAGAAGACATTGGAGGCATTTCCACACAGGGAAGAAACCATGTGAAGATGCAGGGAGATGATGGCCATCTACAAGCCAAGGAGAGAGATCTCAGAAGAAAACAGTTCTGCCAGCACCTTCATCTTGGATTTCTAGCTTCTAGAGTTGTAAGAAAATAAATTTCTGTTGTCTAACCCCCTCATCTGTGGTATTCTGTTGCGGCAGCTTGAGCAAACTAATATAATACAGAGGTCAAGTCATATGAATCACACCAATTCTTTGGCTTTTGACCTTTTTCCTACTCAAAAAAGACTATCTTCTTCATCTATTGATCTTAATTACACTACCATCCCAAACTGTAAATTTTACGGGCTGACTATGTTTCCCAATGACTTGGCTAACACTCTCTTTTCTTTCTGAAATTCTATCATGTAGCCCATGGTATAACTTGACAATAAATTTCTTTCTTAATTCATGTCTTTTATTTCTACCACTCCTAATGGTTAATGAATATTTTAAAGATAGGGATTATATATCATATTTCTTTTTCATACTCTGCAGAGCCCAGGATATTGTACTTGCATACAGATATCAGAAATGAGGAAGAGAAAAAAAAATTAAAAAGTAGATAGAAATAACTGGGATCAGGATGAAGTTAGAACAAAAACTGGGTCCCATACTTTCTAAGACCTAAGTGCTATTTTTATATATTCCAAATCTCCACTGCGTCATTTCACAGGGTGTCAGTCTCTCTTTGGTAGACTCCAGATTCCTTACCTATTTTGGCTCACTAAGAAGCAATAGGGTACTTACTTATTTTCCTGGTGTATGGATATTTCTATCATATAATACAGAGAAAAATGTCCAAAGATTGAAAAACCTAATACCTTTTCTCAATTTCTAAAATCATCCATTGATACTGAAATTTGAGGTTAAAAGAAAATTGTAAAAATTCAAAATGGAAAAAAAAATATGTGAAACATTTATCTCAAAATATCATTTCCATAAAACCTGACAAAAGGCAAACTATATATTTCAACAACATTATAAACAGGGTGTACCTTTAAAATTTGGCAAAGCTTATCAATGATTTACAGTTCTTTAACTTACCCAAACAAATTGGGATTGGGTAATTCCATCTTCTTACAGGTCCAGGCATACATGTAATATGAGAATGACCCTACATAAAAACGATGCAGTTCAGTACACATTTTAAAAAGACTAAATTAAACATAGCTCAGTGAATGGTCATTAAAGAAATAAAAAATATATTATCATATTTTATATTTTTTAAACTTTTACTGGAATTCTCGGTATGACTTAAAATAAGAAAGGTTATTATATACACTTGTGATAAAATGTAAAAAGTGACATGGTCCTGGTAGAAAAATTAAGACTCCTAATCACATCAGAATTGTAGTTTTTAAACTTAACATTTTTCTATTAAAACATGATCTACTGGGATACTGCAATGATTATTTGAGTGAAATGACCATATATATAACTGTTTGTAATAAATTTCAATAATATTCAAGATGAAATAGGGTAAAGCATAATTTAAAAATGCTTCATAAAATATTAAAATGACTCAATTAAGATATATTAAATTATAAACTGAAATATAAAGTCCAGAAATATCCATTATATTTCTGAGACTAAGAATATATAATGCAAAGTTAAAAGCTATAAATCATTGATTTTTAATTTTATTTTCTTTAAGGAATTTATTTACTTCACATATGAAAGAATTTCTGCCTCATTTTTTTTCTCAGTTGTGTAATAGGTCAATCTTAGGTACATTTATGCAACCATAAATTTGAGACCCTCTAAAATATATTTTTGGTTAATCTTCACTAATTTCAAAAATTTATTATCATGGAAGTTTCATTTAATGCTTTAAATAGCACTTTGTTTTTATTTTCATATTCTAAAGATCCAAGAATTGATATGTTACGTCCTATATGAACAGAGAGAAAAGTGTGAAGTAAAGATTAATTTTGATTCAAAAATAATTTTTGGTTACTTGCAAACAAAGCATATTTAGTCCACTCTAGTAATTCCTCTCATAAATATGTTTAATGGACAAATCGAACAACTTTTGACTTGAGGCTACAGTATGTAGTTTGAAATCAATATTGTTTTGAAGCCTTTGTATTCGCAATCATCACTCCATTAAAATATTCTGAAAAAGCAATGCAAATCAAAACTATAATTTAAAAATAGCCTCTTGTTCATTTTTCATTTTTCTCCCCCTTCTCCCATGACTCCCTGCCCTGCCTCTCAAATTCCTCATATCAGACTTTCTCTGATTGACTTATTTCACTTAGCATACGATGGGACTGGGGAGGGAGACAAACCATAAAAGACTCTTAATCTCAGGAAACAAACTGAGGGAGGGATGTGGTGGCTGGGCTATGGACACCGGGGTGGGGGGATATGTGCTATGGTGAGTGCTGTGAATTGTGTAAGACTGATGATTCACAGACCTGTACGTTATATGTTAATTAAAAAATGAAAAAGAAAAAAATGAAAAATGAAAAAGAAAAAGAAATAAAATTAAAATAGCCTTACCTGTAGAGAATATCCTTGATCACACTGAAAGGATACCACATCACCAACCATATATCTGTCACCAATTTTC
The DNA here is from genome assembly GCA_004023965.1 of Spilogale gracilis. Classification (NCBI taxonomy): domain Eukaryota; kingdom Metazoa; phylum Chordata; class Mammalia; order Carnivora; family Mephitidae; genus Spilogale; species Spilogale gracilis. The sequence continues at coordinate 44,633 of PITA01004158.1, read as the reverse complement.
ATTCCACTGCTAGGAGTTTGTGGTTCAGGACAGGAGTCCAAACCAATTGCTGAGAATATTTAAAGATATTAGCATAAGTAACTTTCAAATAATGAATACTTAAATTATATATATTAAATTATCAACATTGAATCCTGGTATCATTAAAACTAGATTTTGATATTGGGACATTAGGAATGCTCTGTGGATACTATTTAAGTGTGAACAATATTTGACTGAAGTTGTTAAAAGTAATATACTTTGGAACTGTACCAAACTATTTTTTTTGAATTTCCATGGCACCAACCATTAAATAATGATTGAGTACACTTAAAGTCTTTTCTCACCATCTAAATGTCTTCTACTATAAAACAAAAATTAAAAATTCCTAAAAGGAAAACCCCTTAGTAAAAAATAAAACAATACTTTATTGTGAGAATAATATGAAGTTATATTTATAAAATATTCTTGATAAAATAACCAAAAAAACTATTTTGCTATTTTGTCCATATCACCTAGTTCCTTCTTCTTTCACACAAAATGGCCTTTTTAATTTATGAGACATATTTTGAGGTACTTATTACATGTAAATTTTTTTTAAGATTTTATTTATTTAACTGACAGAGAGAGAGAGAGCACAAGTAGACAGAGCAGCAGGCAGAGGGAGAGGGAAAAGCAGGCTCCTGGTTGAGTAGGCAGCCAGATGTGGGACTCAATCCCAGGACCCTGGGATCATGACCTGAGCCAAAGGCAGCTGCTTAACTGACAGAGCCACACAGGTGCCCCACACGTAAAAAATTCTTAAAAACATTTTTAAGTAAGATTTTTCTAAAAAAAAAAAAAAAGATTCATTCTCCAAATATATTACAATCAAAAAGGAGAAAAGAAAAACATGTAGTTCATTTATATTGAGACCTGAAAAGTTTAGGTGACACTTGATATCAGTTATTTCTGAAGGGGAGATAATTCCATAATTCAAAACACTTCCATTATTTTTACATTAACAATATATTTTTCAACATAGAATACAAGCATCCTAAATATAAGTTGTTTTCTTTAAATGACTTAAAATCTGAAAAAAATGGATTTTTTTCCAAAACATTTTGAAAAATGTATTATTAATAAGCATTTTTTTATCTTCAATAAAATCCAGTGTTTATTAACCAATTCTTTGTAGTTCCTATTTGAAGCTAATATAATACATATTTAAATTATGGGAGGTAATAGTCATCCCTCTAAAATCATTATATATGTTAATTTCATGAAAAATATATTAAAAACTGAATCCTAAAGAATTACAATACTTCAGACATTCTTTTACTCCTTGATATTTCCTTCTAGTGGATGTTCTCATAGCACCACTTTTTACATTCCTTTGTGGTACCAAACATAAGCTAATAATGAAAAAATAACTGTGTAATTTGTTGTTTAATATTTATATCCCCTCTGAGAATAGAAAATCCTTAAGGGCAGCTTAGAGCACAGCAACTTAAGGAAGCATTCAATAAACATTTGTTGATTGGATGAATGAAGAGTGTGAAAAAGAACATGAATCCCTACTTTGATAACTTCTTTTTTTAAAAGATTTTATTTATTTATTTGACAGAGAGAGATCACAAGTAGGCAGAGAAGCAGGCAGAGAGAGAGAAGGAAGCAGGCTCCCAGCTGAGCAGAGAGCCCAATGCGGGCCTGGATCCCAGGACCCTGAGATCATGACCTGAGCTGAAGGCAGAGGCTTTAACCCATTGAGCTACCCAGGTGCCTCCTACTTTGATAACTTCTTAATAAATATTAGTGTCTAGCTCTGCAAATGGAAGATGCTGTCTCTATCTAATAATACAATGTTCAGAGTAGCTAAAAATCATTCCAAAAAAGGTCATATTTAAGGATAGAAAATGACATAAAAACACTAACTTGATAAAATTGTAATTAGATTAGAAAGGAAGACAGGGAAGAGGAATAAACTGGTCACCTGGGATGCATTTGAGGGAGCCATACAGGAGGATAGGGAAGTCTATGGATTGGAATTCCAACACTTATGCTTCAATTAGCTGGGTCGCTAACCACACATTATGCTCCATAATTCTCAAGGTTTTTGTAATCTTGAATTTATCGATCTAGGCAAGCTAAGTCACCACTGAGATCTACCTTTAACTTTTTAAGGGTTAATTTCTCACTTCCCCAACTAAATTTTGATCCAAAAATGAAAGAAACTTCTATTTGTTTTAATACCATCTAATACCCACTAATTGATCTTACACATTAAATTTATCCGATTTCATAAGCCTTTTTCAGGAATTAATAAGTATCCCCCAAAAAGTGATTTATGATATAAATATATATGTCTTATAAATAGGATTTCATCTTCCTTTGGTACAAATCTGGTTTTTGGGGAGTCCTGAACAGTACATTTATTACTTTTTACTGCTAAGGTCATTCTTGCAGTCATTCTTACTGAGAAGGCCAAATTTTGTACATATTCATTTTTCTTTTCTTTCTATCAACTACTCCATTCAGGATCATATACACAGAAAACTATTAATATGCAGAAGTGGTGATTTTCTTTTCTGGGAGGAGGACAAATAAAACTATGGTACAGTGATAACTATAAAATATTGAGAGCCTCATTTTTAAGTGAGGTTTACACACAATATATACTGACATAGTAAAATATTTAAACATTTTTAACTTTAAAAATGTGATATAAAACTCCTGGGGTGCCTGGGGAGCACAATCAATTGAACACCAGACTCTTGGTTTTGGCTCAGGTGATCTCAGGGTCCTGGTTCTGCGCTCAGCAGAGTCTGCTTGGAGTTTCTTTCTCCCTCTCCCTCTGCCCCTCCCCCATGCTTTCACTCCTCTCACTCTCTCTCTTTCTCTCTCTCAAATAAAATAAATCTTAAAATAAAATGTATAAAATGTATCAAAATGTTGAATCACTATGTTGTACATCTAAAACTCAATCTTCTATGTCAACTACACTTCAATTTAAAAACTTTTGAAAGTCTTTAAGAATTATTTTCACTTCTTGGATGCCTGGGTGGCTCAGTGGGTTAAAGCCTCTGCCTTTGGCTCAGGTGATGATCTCAGAGTCCTGGGATCAAGCTCTCTGCTCAGCAGGGAGTCTGCTTCCTCCTCTCTCTCTGCCTGCCTCTCTGCCTACTTGTGATCTCTCTCTCTCTGTCAAATAAATAAATAAATAATCTGAAAAAAAATTAAAAAGAAGAAAAAAAAAGATGAACACAGCTTTTAAAAAAGAATTATTTTCACTTATTCATAAGTAACAAAATCAATAGGTTGTTTATAAAAATCAACAAAGAAAAAGTGAATTTTTGTAAAAGTGTTGCAAAGGATACTCTCCTGATTAACCAAGACAATCAAAATATTGAGTCATTTTCAGCTTTATGGGTGTCAATTTTGGTGTTGGCAGTCAAATATATGCTCTGGGTGAATTTTTTAAATGTAAGTTGGATCAATTAATCTGCTGTTTAGCCAAAAATAAACAGAAATGAGTCCAGGGACAAATCCATATCAAAAATTGCACAGAGTTATGTCTGTTTGTCAAATTACTGCAGATAGTTATCCTGAATGAAAATTTTGAAACCTCAATTCTTCACATTTCCAACATTTATTTTTAACCTTTTATTTATAACCCAAAACTGTTCTTTCCAACTCTGTTCACAAGGCAATCAATATGTAGTACAAATGTTCTTAATCATACCATTTATGTCTGATCATTCTGATTATACATATACATATATTACTTTCCAGTATTCCATAATGATTTTAATGAGTCTTTGATGCTTTGAGAGAGGCAGACAGGGAGAAGAAAAAAGCTTAATTAGTGCTAAGACTCCCAGTAACATTGTTTTGTAAAAGGAATATCTCCTTTACAAATTCAACATCACAATCTATGTATTCAATGATGGGCAATAAGGAGGGCACGTGAGTATTGGGTGTTATACACAACTAATGAATCATTGAACATTGTATCAAAAAGTAATGAGATACTCTATATTGGCTCACTGAATTTAAATAGAAAAAACAGCCTATTTATAAATTTATTGAAAATAAAGACCAAAATAGTGCATCTGCATATATGTAAGAAAGGAACAGGAATTGAATCATTAGTCTTTGCATAAAGGTAGTGTTCCATAATAGTGAAGATATTATTATTTTAAATACATTACAGGTCTTCAATTTTAAATTTTCCTCTAAATAATAAAATCAAGGTACCATATTGCTTTCTTTTAAGATTTATTTATTTGAGAGAGAGAGAGAGAGAGAGAGAGAGAGAGTACAAGCAAGCTGAGGGAGGGGCAGAGGGAGAAAGAAAATCCTGAAGCAGACTTTGGCTGAGCAAGAGCGGATACGGGGCTCAATCCCTGGACTCTGAGATAATAAATTAAGCCAAAACCAAGAGCCAGCCACTTAGCCAACTGCCCCACTTAAGTATCCCAGGATAACTATTATTTCTATCTTTATGTTACATGAGGATTTTTTTAAAGATTTGTTTATTATTTATTTTTAGAAAGAGAGAGAAAGTGTGAACATGGGGAAGAGGCAGAGGGAGAGAGAAAATCCTCAAGCAGACGCCTTGCTGAGCACAGGAGCCTGACCCAAGGCTCAATTCCAGGACCCTGAGATCATGACCTGAGAGGAAATCAAGAACCAGCTGCTTAATGGACTGAGCCACCCAGGCACTCCCATATGAGGCCTTTTTTTTTTTTTCCTTAAATTTTATTTATTTATTTGACACACTGTGTGTGTGTGTGTGTGTGTGTGTGTGTGTGTGCAAGTGGGAGCAGAGGGACAGAAGGGGAGGGAGAATTGGGTTCCTCACAACATGGAGCTTGATCCCAGTACCTTAAGATCATGACCTGAGCCAAAGGCAGATACTTAACCCACTGAGCCACCCAGTGCTCCATAGGTTTTTAAAAATATACCAGAATTACCATTTGGCATTCCACATTTATTATTATAAGATAATTTTTAAGAAATCAGAGAAGCTGATGACAATTAAGGGGTGAATTCAATATGAACTCATCTACTAGTTTGAGAGAAAATGCCAACGGCAAGCACGCAGACTTTTTTTTTTTAAAGATTTTATTTATTTATTTGACACAGAGAGAGAGAGAGAGAGAGAGAGATCACAAGTAGGCAGAAAGGCAGGCAGGAAGAAAGGAGGAAGCAGGCTCCCTGCTAAGCAGAGAGCTAATGAGGGCCTCAGTCTGAGGACTCTGATATCATGACCTAAGCATGAAGCTTAACCCTCTGAGCCACCCAGGTGCCCAAGAATGCAGACTTTTTGTTGGTATAATGTACCTTAGAATGAATTAATCTAATAAACAAATATCTTTCAAATACCTATTGCATAACATGTAACTTGAATATTTGTAAGGTTTTTCAGAAAGAGCAGTCTGACTTAATAGTCACTGATGGGCAACAGTGGTTTAGGAACATTTTGTGGTGCAGATTTAGTTCACATTTACCTTGATCCTTAAATTTTCACTGACTGTACCTGTTCTTACCTCAATTAACATTTAACTAAGCATTACTCAGAATAATTAATTGAATATTCAATAATAGAAACTACTTCTCAAATTCTAATCCACAGTTTAATGCTAAGTTAAATGATAAAATGTTAAATAGACTCTGATATCATAAACAGTTACTGTGCACCTATTGTGTACTCTGTATCATGTTACAAGCCAGAAATGAAAAGTCTGATTAGTGATATAAGTAACTATGTTCTAAGGGAACTCTTGATGAAGCAGGACAGGGGATTGCTTTAAAAGATTACAGGTAGTGGAACAATCACAGTAAATGAAGGTGATCCTTTGTTAAAATAATTACTTCATAAAGAATAACCTTATTTAAAAGAAAAAAGAGTGGCAAACCAGACAAGAGACTCTCTTTTTAAAGACTTTCCTTGCTTGTTTATGAGAGAGAGCAAGCATAAACAGGAGAAAGAGCAGAGGGAGAGGCACAAGCAGGCAGCTGAGAGCAGAGCCAGACTTGAGGCTTGATCTGAGGACCATGAGAAACCAGGTCCAACGCTTAACCAACTGAGCTACACAGACACCCCAGAAAGCCAACTCTTAACAACAGAGAACAAACTGAGGGTTACTAGAGGGGAGATGGGTGCGGGAAAGTATTAAATGGGTGATGGCATTAAGGAGGGCACTTGCGATGAGCACTGGGTATCTTATGCAAATGATGAATCACTAAACTCTATACCTGAAACTAATATTACACTGTGCTAACTAATTGAAATCTAGATAAAAACTTGAAAAAGAAAAGACACTGGAAATGGATTATTAAAAATAAAAAAGAATAATCTTACTAAAAACGTATATATTTTACCAAATCATAATAATGAAGGGTAAGGTGAATGTGATGTGCTGGCAGATAAGGCGGCATGTTAAATAAAGTCTTAAGTGATTTTTCTTTTATGGAACAAAAGGGGAGTGGTTTTCTTGGGAAAGGCATCAAGAAATGAAGAGGAGAAGTAGAGAGGGTATACATTATGAACTGTTTTATAATCTTAATGTATGGCATTTTATTTTCTTTCTGTGGATAATGAAAGAAAATTTCAAAGTTATTAAGAACACTTTATCTGCATCTTGGATCCACTAGTTTCTTGATCTTTTTGGTAAAGTATGAAATGATTTCTGTGCCTCAGTTCCCTCACCTGCTAAATGGAATGCAAAAATACTGACTTCATAGGAATATAGCAATGCTTAAAGAAAATAAGATATACATAATACTTAGAATAGTGGCAGGGACATAGTAATTAACATTATTTAGTGGTTTTAACCATGGAAGTGAGGTTGTCATTTAGCATTATAGATAAAGGATATGTTTTTCTGTTGTCATAAGAGTATTTTTTGTATGTTTAAGATCAATGGGTTTCACATACATACTTCAGGAACATAAAGAAAATATGTAAAAAGTCATATTAAATGCCAAGAACCTAAGTGCCTTGAAGTTTGTGATTGACCCAAAATAAAAAGCTTCTATCTAAGCTAAAATAGTACTAGTTTAACTAGGAGAAAAACCAAGAGACCAGGAGCAATGATATTAGCTCAAGATACAGCTAGAGAAAGTTTAGGATATAAAACTATAGTGTTTCCAGAATTCAGAAACTTAGGTGGAAATCAAAGAGGTAAAAAAGTCAGTGAGAGGATCATAAAATAAATTTGGATTAAAAGAAAAGAAGAAACTATGATAAAACTAATGGCCTTATAGGACTAAGGAGTGAAATGTGTTTGCAAAACCAATTACACTTATTTGCATTTAATATATTCTGTTAATGGTCATTGAAATTAGAAATGACAAGTATTAATAATTTAATTTGATCAGGAGATGTTTCTATAATTAACATTTTATGAGATGATGTGCATGAACTAGTTAGAACAAGAAAATTAGTTTAAGTAAAAACATAATTAATCTTGAAATCACTATTTTTCTAAATAATCAATTATTTAGTCAAAGGAGGAAACCATTTTAGTGATTATAAAAATAAACTCATTAAGACCTAATGCATTATCTTTTAAGCATATTGCTCAAGGTTGAAAGCAGTAAAATAACTATCATGCTGATTTGAATCTTTTGTTATTTATAAGCTAGAGTCAAATGAACACATGTCTATGTATTTACTATTTTAGACTACTTTTAGGAAGAATGGAAAAATATTTTTGGACTACCTGTGTTTTCCCAGGATTTATAGCAAAATTATTGTTGGTATATATCTAAAGTGTTCTCAATTTTAGGATGATTGGAAAATATATTCATTATGATAACATAGACCTTTATGTTCCTCTGAGTGCTGTGTCCTAAGACTTTTGAGTGCCCGTCCTCATATTTGCAAATACAATTACTGCATGTAGTTTGCCCTTTTAAAACATGCATATTCATATAAGTTCAAAACCAAAAGCTGTTCATTGATTTATACATGCTCCATTGTCCCTCTAGAATTTTCTATTAGTGAAATACAAATGTGTATGGCAATAAATTTAAGGAAATGTAAAGGAAATTACATATGCATATCATAACCAACTGTCATCCAAAACTATTAATGATGAAGCTCTAATACAGCCCAAATGGCAGAGCAACTAGAAATTATAAGTTCTCTTTTTGGAAGCTTACTGATATATTTAATGGCATTCCATGCACGAGGGACATTTTCCTAGCAAAAGATATATTTATGCAAGGCATACAGTTACAACCAGGATCACATTTGTCAAAAACAAACAACCCACAAAAAAATTTAAATTGTCAATTTAAAAATTAATTCTCACTTCCCAGTGCTCTTGAGGATGAGAAGACAGATAAATTTGACACATTATATGTTAGAAAAAATATATTAACTCAGAGCAGATGTATCTATTCACATGACTACCAAACCAGCACACATTCCCAACCCCATAAAGATGAGGTAGCTTTATGTCAGTTTATGATAATTCATGTCAGAAAATAGCAAAATACTCATCAGAATCTCAACTAATGTTTTAGTTTTTTATTTACCAAGAGAGAAAAATGTATCCTCTAAACTCTTTGCCTTAGTTTTCCTCGTGTCTTCCACGGTTGTTAAGGAAACTTGTCTTCTTCCATTCTGTTTGCCTTTTTCTCTTCAATATTCAATCCCTTTCATTATTAACAAAAAGTAAATTGAGGGTTCTTTTTTTTTCTTACTCTTTCCATTAATATTGGCTACCTGTTTATCAGGTAATTTGTTAGAATCTGTTAGCATAAAATCAATATAAGACATCAAAGTTTCAGAAAAAAGTAATTGAAATAATGAGCATTAAGAGCATATGTGAAGTTAAGAATACTGGGTATTATAAGCAACTGATGAATCATTGAACACTACATCTGAAACTAAAAAGAAGAAAGAAAGAAGAAAGAAAGAAAGAAAGAAAGAAAGAAAGAAAGAAAGAAAGAAAGAGAAAGAAAGAGAAATTCTAAACTTATATTTACTACTTTGCTTTGTGTGTCTGTAATTTAGAAAAATTGACCTGATTCAACTCATTTATGGATCAGCTATAGCCTCCAACAGAGCATAATTTGAGCAGCATGACTATAAATATTAAAAATATACACACCATAATAAATATGATATCCATTTACCACCTTTTCTTATTTTGCAAGAAGCACCGCATACACCATCTATACCAATTTCATTCTTGAAAGTATGTACTTAATACTGGCATTACCACTAGTTAAATTAGGAAATACTTTTGGTTCCTAGATCCCACTGTAAGGTATGAGGTCTAATTATTATAGATAAATAATAGTAGTTCTGTTGATCCTGGTTTATTTACTTCAATAGCTATGATCTAAAAATCAAAGAAAAATTCTAAGGAATTAAAAGTCTAGCTCTCCAATGGATTAAATGAAGGCTGTGATTGTAAAAAGTGGTATGATTTAAAGTAAACCAAAACAAAAGATCAGAAACCTAAGAACCATCCTCTACTCCTCTCTCTCTCTCATTTCCAACATCTAACCAGCCACAAATTGTACACAACCATAATAACCTCCTTCGGAGCTTCTCATGTAAACTATTGCAACTCCCTGCATTAGGTATATTCTCCTATAGCAATGCATTTTCCATTTTCCAAAATAAAAGGGCCCTTCAAAAATTCAAAACTAAGCATGTTACTCACCAAATTGAAACCTTTCATTGTGTCTCCAAGAAAATACCTGTCACCTCCTTAAACTAATCTTTCAGCACTTAAAATACCATTTGACAATTTTAGCCACATTGGGTTCATCTCAGCACCAATAGAGGATGATATTTATTGACAGCTGACTATGGACCAGGCATTATGATAAACCCTTTCACATGGATGATCTCATTTAATTTTGAAGAAATATTTCAGGTCAGGTGTTATCATTATCCCATATTACAGAAGAGGAAACTGGGTTTTTAAGAAACTTTAGAAATTGCCTTGTGTCACATGGCTATCAAATAGCATTGTCAAGACAGAAACTGAAATCTGAGTCCAGAATAAATGCTTTTATATCCACTTATTTTTCAAGAAGTCCCTTCAAAGTATCAAACTAGTCCATATCTATACTTTAATTCTCACCTGACAATAGGACTTCTATTCATCCTTTGGTGAAGTCTTCCTTGACTTCACCATCGAAAACCCCAATATATTTTATCACTATCTTCTTTGTGTCATCACCTAAGTTATACAAGATGTCCTCATATTTTGGTCATTGTGAGAGTTGGGGGCGGTGGTGAAAGTGCAAATGCGTGGCTGAGTCTCAAAAATACTGACTTGATCTTTTGAGACAGGGTCTTCTCTAGATTTTTTTTTACAAGATTTCAATGACTATAATACACCTTTATCTGAGAAGTACCAACTTATATAACAATATGAACACTGTTTACATTGCAATTTTGCACTTGTTTGCATATTCTTACAATTAGTCTGCAGGTTTTAGGGCTAGATATTATGCAAATTTGTAGTACTTATACCTAGAAATTATATCTAGTAATTAGTAAGTACTAAACAAGCATTTGATGCATACACAAGTGGTTTTGTTCTTATATTTAGAAAGCAATATTGAGATGGAAAATTATGGGAAAAAACTGTCAGGAGGACAATAATATAGTGGTCAGGAAAGCTTACTCCAGTATCAAATTTTCTGAAATTTTTATACTACCTCTACTATTTACTGACTTTGAAAATATGCAGGCATTAGATTATTATCTATAAAATACGATTAAAAATAGTACCTGCTTCAAGGTAATTGGGAGAATTAAATAAAGGTATATCTAGAAAATATTTATACTGTGTTTGGCATATATTGAGCACTTGAAAAAAATGTTAAACTTTTGGGGCACCTGGGTGGCTTAAGTCACTTAAGCACCTGCCTTGGCTTGGGTCCTGATCTCACTGACCTGAAATGGAGCCCCTAATAGGGCTTCTGGCTCAGCAGGGAGTCTGCTTCTCCATCTCCCTCTGCCCCTCCACCTACTTGTGCACTCTCTCTCTCTCCCTCTCCCAAATAAGTAAAATCTTAAAATAATGTTAACTTTCTGATGATATAATGATATGTAATGATCACAGTAATCATGAGGAAGGTATTGTAAAGCAGCTGTCAAAGAACCTTAGTCGTCATTCAACTGCTTCTGGTTTATTCTGCTCTGATACAAATAGCTGCTGGCATTATAGATATCCCCCACGTTGAAAGCCATCATGGATAGACAAGCAAATGTGAGTCTCAAATATCAGTATTTACCAAATTATGAAATTTGCTTCAAATATTTTAAAAGGCAAAATGTATGAAGGTGTTTAGCCCAGTTACATAGAAATCTTCTTTAAAAATACAGACTAACACAGAAGAAAACAAAGTAGTACAAAAAAAAATTGTTTTTCACTTTAAAAATGTAGGTTTTTGGGGAGTGCCTGAGTGGCTCAGTTGTTAAGTGTCTGTCTTTCGCCCAGGTCATGATCCCAGAGTCCCGGGGTTGAGCCCAGCATCTGGCTCCCTGCTCAGTGGGAAGACTGCTTTTCCCTCTTTCACTCCCCCTGCTTGTTTTCCCTTTAAGGCTGTGTTTGTGTTGTCAAATAAATAAATAAAATCTTTTTAAAAAATGTTTTTTTTAAGGCCAATCCTCCTTCTTTAATAAGTAACTAACAAAAATAACCTATTAGGAACTGACATAGCCGGGGCAACTAGCTTGTGGGCTGTCAGAACTCTGGGTATCCATGTGATAACAGCCAAGCCATAATGTACAATTATACAAAGTAGTCTAATTACACAAATATATAGTTATCTTCTTTGGATAAATATAGTTACTTTTTTTCCAATTTTCTAGCAAATATTTACTTGGGATGTAAAAACAAAAATATAAATTTGTGTTGCACAATACCAGAAATAAATGATATAAAATGACTGCCCTCAAGCAACTTAACATTCACTGAAAAATAATTCAAGAATGCTAATTAAAATCAATTACTTAAACATTCATAATTGCAAACTACCACAGTACCTTATAAGTCAGAGCATGCCATTTCTCTGCTCAAAACTTTCTAATGAGTCCCATTTCAATTAGAAGGAAAAACTGTATTCTTACAATAGATTACAAGACCACATCTCCTTCTCTCTCTCACCTCATTTCTTCCTACCCTCACCTCTTTGCTGTTCTTCATATTTGTTTTAGGGTGTTTGCTCTGGCTCTCCCCTAACACACCCTTTCTTCACATATCAGTATGGTTTATTCCTACACCACCTTCCAACCAAGCTCAAATGTCACCTTCTCTTGAAGGTCTACCATGACCATGGAAATATACTCTCTGCAGCCCTAGAATTCCAATCCCTCAACCATTCATCTATCTTTCTTTTTTAAGATTTTATTTATTTATTTATTTTAGAGAGAGTTGGGGGTGCAGAGCAGAGGGAGAGAATCTTAAACTCCCCACCAACTATGGGATCCATTGTAGGGCATGACCCCAAGACCTTGAGATCATGACTCAACCAACTCAGCCACCCAGGTGTTCCCATCTATCTTCTTCTATGAATTTTCACTTTCTGAAGTGCTCTATAGCTTAATAATTCATTAAATTTTTGTCCTTTTCTCCTCACCTGCTAGACTATAAGCTCCAAGAAGATGAGAGGATAGTATCTCTTTCATTCACAAATGCAAACTCTGCCTGACACACAAGTGTTCACTAAATATTTTTTGAATTAATAAATATATAGGCATTGAAGGAATGAAAGGGAATGATATCAGAATCCAAAGAAAGAAGAAAAACATTTCTAGAAGGAACTGACAAGATCAGTTAAGATTTAGGGTACTATATAAACTAAAAGTTGTATAGCAAGAAAAGGAAGAAATACATTCAGCTGGAGGAAATGAATGAGGAGAGGAGGAAAAAGGAAACACATGATAATATAGCAAATAATTACTTAATTTGGTTAAGTGGGGAAATATTACAAAATACATGTAAAAAAGGACATATGGAATTACTGTTGGAGGAGACTATAAAAAATGTTGCCCTTCCTTACTAGGTAATAGGAAAGCAATGACATGAAATGATTGAAATGGGCCTCTAGAAATAAAGAGACCAAGGTATAGGAAGGATAGAATGGGCTCAAGGAACATCACAATTGTCTGATGTTAATCATAATCATAATAGGCGTTCCTAAGTTAAAATGTCACAATCTCCAGTTCGAGGAGGAAAAAAGCACTGTAGATAAAAATGTACCTATTTTTCAGAATTTACTTTTCAGCAAATAAAAATCAAGGCATATCTGCCAATTATTATGTCATTGGATAATCTAGAATTTGTATCCTAAAAGCCTCTTGTGTGACCAGGAAAATCAGAGAATATACTCGCTTGCTGGAAGGAATCTCAGCCAAATTTCCTTTTCCCAAGACAGAGGAACACCTGTCGTGTTTCCTAAAACCTTTACTATTTAAAATCATCCTTTAGGCATATAGGAAGAGTGTACTTTCTTGGTTGAAAACGAAACAAACAAACATGAAATCTGTCCTTTTTATAGCAAACCTTAATGTCTTCTGCATCTGCTGCTGGTATTTGTAATGCGATTATGAAACCGTTATTTCCCCATTGTGATCCCCTCCTTATGTTACCCTGTGAGCAGAACTTGTGGCTCAGAGGCTGCCAGAAATGAAATACCAAAGATGTGCATCAAAATAGGTGTTTTCTCAATGGAGAAAAGTTAATATAACTATCTTGCACAACACACACACACACACACACACACACACACACACACATTATTTTCCTAGTACCCAACTGCTTAAGTATTTTACTTTTTCTAAATATCAAATTTAATGTAACTATTATAGTCATTAAAAAAATAGTTTCCTTTTAAAGAGGCCACTGGGTGCTTCCATCTCAACCACTATTAGGGGGCTTGTGAAAACATAAAGAATTCCTCAAAATTTTTATGTCTAGTTAATATAACCTATCTCCACAAGTGGTCAGATCATTGCATTACTACAAAATAAATGTTTCTTCACGAAGGGAAGAAATTAAGGTGTCCTTTCCATAAACAAGAAAGACTATTTGTGAGCTGGGGGAGCTACTGCTTGGATATATTCTCCAGCATTTCTGGAAGGGATGTATTTGAGTGTGCACTGAGTGATCACATAGCCTTTGAGATTACCCTGCTGGACACCGTATGAAAACCACAGCTGCTCAGGGCAGCATTTGATTCACCAAATATATTGTAACTGCTTTTCAATCTGTTAGTAACAAGCAGCCAAAAATACTGCCATAGCTTGTTTTATAAATTTGTCATCGAAGACTAGAGCATAAGTTATTAGTCATTTTATTTCTATAAAGCTGGACTTAAATTTCCTTGTTTGACCTCCCCACCATTCTCTACACTTACTCAGTATGTTGCAAATGTCCTTACTGATTAGAAAATAGATTTGAAAACATGGAGAATATTCCAAAATCTTTTTTTAAAATTAATTTTTCAGAGAGAAAAAGAGAAAGAGCACAAGCAGGGGGAGCAGCAGGCAGAGGGAGAAGCAGGCTCCCTGCTGAGCAAGGAGACAGATGCCTGACCGATCCCAGACTCCTGGGATCATGACCTGAGCTGAAAGCAGGCACTTAACTGACTGAGCCACCCAGGCTTTTAATTAATTAAAAGAACATCAGGCATTCTCTGGCATGGATTTCACGACTGTCTACTAAATGTGTCATTTTCTTTTTTTTCTCCCCTCTTTATCTGTCTCCTTGTCCTAACTGTCCCACTTTTCCCTTCTGTAACTTTTTCTCATCTATTTCTCTAACTTTTTCATCTTTCTATTTATAGTTTCTATTTAAATTTAGATTCACTAACTTGTTTAAAAGCAACACATGGAACTGGAGCACTTTTCTGTGACAACATTACATAAAAATGTTGATATGCGAATATCTTCTTCAGATTATGTAAACTCAAAGCTAACAAACTAAATGCCATTCTCTGTGAGTAGTCATATTTTTAAAACAACCGCATATATAATATATGCATGGTTACATCATTTGTTCTTATGATCATTCATTCCCAATGGTGAATTTTTTGCCACATTATTGAATTCGATCCAGACAACTTAGAAAATCCTAGTATTGCTTGATTGCTCATTTCACAGAAATAATTCATAACATAGTCAGATAATCACAAATAATAGGACAGATACACATTTCATGTAATAAAGTTTAAACTTGATAAGAACAGAGATTTATTTCATTTACTTTCTAATCCTCCTACTGTTCTTATCAGACTACCCTTGACATAATTAGCTACTGTAATTTTTAAATTAGAGATCATGATTTAAGATGCTTAGATTACATTTCTAGTATGTCTTTTCTGTCAAAAATGCTGGTTTCCAAGACCTAAATTTGTGAGATTAAGTCTACTAGTCATTGGTTTCCTTTAAGAAGATCAAACTCTCCATTATTTGTTTTAAGAGCAAACTACAATGTATTATTAACACCTGTTATTTATTGATTAAGATATGGACTCAATTTCCTTAATTTCCTGAGCATAATTAAGAATTTCTAACCAAGGTGCACCTGGGTGGCTTAGTTGGTTAAGTGGCTGCCTTCAGCTCAGGTCATGATCTCAGGATCCTGGGATGGAGCCTCAAGATGGACTCCCTGCTTGGCAGGGAGTCTGCTTCTTCCTCTCCTTCTATCCATTCCCTCCACTTGTCCTCTATCTCTATGTATCTCTTTCTCAAATAAATGAAATATTAAAAAAGAAGAGGTTTGAATCAAAAGAATCATCTGAAAAATTATGGATAATTGGTAAACAATACCATTAAGTTTTAATGATCTTATGTATCTTATACAAATAAAGGACATTTTTGACATCCAACAAAACATTTTATAAATGCAAAAGCCATAACAAGGAACTTAAAAAAACTGTCTTCAATTTCTTTGTATGATAATTTAATAATCTATATTATGAATACCCATCAAAACATATACTGCTTTTTAACTGTGTTATCTTTACTGAAATCAATTTCTGATAATGACATCCTACACCTTTCAGGAGTAACCATGCCTATAGAAACAGCTTTAGTTCCTAGTGCTGCTTCAGACCTTACACCCTAGTCCTAATGAACTAGGTGTACTTCTCCTGAATGTACCATATGTCACTGCTCTCTCTGAACATAAAGTTTTCATACTAAAAGAATCCAATCCTAGGGGCACCTGGGTGGCTCAGTCATTAAGTGTCTGCCTTTGGCTCAGGTCATGATCCTGGAATCAAGCCCCACATCATGCTCCCTGATAGGAAGGAAGCCTGCTTCTCCCTCTCTCACTTCCCCAGCATGTGTTCCCTCTCTAGCTGTGTTTCTCTCTGTCAAATAAATAAATAAAATCTTTAAAAAAAATCCAATTCTTCCTGCCTAACTGAAAAGTCCCTGCTTATTTGTTAAGACTCTGCCAAAGTGTCGTGTCCTGTTCAAAGCATTTCCTGAACTTCCTAAATGGAGCTCATTACTATCCACTTTAGTCCACCTGACCATAAATGTCTCTATTCCTACATTTACAGCTCCACGTTAATGCTTTATCTTTCTGTCTCTTCTACTAGACTGTGATGCTCCCAAAGAAAGATATGGTGACAACTTATCTTTGCATTTTCCGTGTTGAACATACTATCTGATATGTAGTAGCTGTTTCATATATTTATGGTTGAATGAAGAATGAATGATTGAATCTTCTTTTACTGATTTGTTATATATTTATGTTACAATGATAGATTTGTTGTAACCGAGATTAGCAATAGCTGGAAAGTGAACTTCAAAATAAACCAAAAAATATTTATCCAAAAGCAATTAACCAGTATTTATTTAGCACATGCCTATTATTACAGCCTCTGTTTCTTCCCAAGGGGAGTTTCTATTTTATCAGAATTTCCAGTGCAGGTTATGATGTTACAGTGATGATTTGAATTGCCTGGAAAAATAAAATTGAGGATATAATACCTAGTGGTGATGCTGTCAGGCAGCAGAAGCCAACAGAAGTTCACAATATGCACAGATTAAGGTACTAAATACCTTAATGAACACCAGCATAAGTTTACTGATGTTAATAATATGTGCCAATATTATATATTTATCTTCTATTTGTAGGTGTTGTATCACAGCAAACATAGGATTCAAGGACTGGGCTTAGTGCAAAAGACAAAAGGGTATCCTAAATGGACATGGTCTTGTGTAAATGGCTGATCCTGTCTTCTTGGAGCTTACTTTGTAGGGAGAGAGTACATAAATCCAAAATTATCAAAATAATCACCCATTACACTTATGATAATTTTATATAGCAAAAAAACCCCAAAACCAAAACCTAAATCATATATGTCTCATATATGTTTTTAACTAAAGTACATAAGTCATTTTTCTCTAAAAGTTTTTTAAAGAGTTGGACAATTAGGGGAGCCTGGGTGGCTCAGAGGGTTAAGCCTCTACCTTTGGCTCAGGTCATGATCTCAGGGTCCTGGAATTGAGCCTCACATCGGGCTCTCTGCTCAAGGGAGCCTGCTTCTCCCTCTTTCTCTGTCTGGCTATTTATGATCTTTCTCTTTGTCAAATAAATAAATAAAATATTTTTTTAAAAAAGAGTTGGACAATTAGTGTACATGTTCTATGCCACCAGAAAAGTCACTTAGTCCAATTACAGGTTTAAGATATCACAGAATCCAATTCTTTTTACAATTAGACAATACGTATAATGAAAGAGGAGACATTACACCTGATACCATAGAAATAAAAATGATCTGAAGAGGCTACTATAAACAAATACACACCAACAAATTGGTTAGAATAAATGGAAAAATTCCTACAAATATAAAATCTACCCAGTGAATCATAAAGAAATGGAAAATCTCAATAGACAATAATAAGCATGTAGATTAAATAAGTAACCAAAACCCTCCCCCCAAAAGCAAAGCTCAAGAACAAGACACTGCATGGGTAAATTTTACCAAACATTAGAAGAATTGACACTAATCCCTCTCAAACTCTCAAAATATTGAAGAGGAAACAGTTCTAAATTCATTTTTTGAGACAAGCATTTCCCTGATGGCCATAGCCAAAGATATTACAAGAAAACTACAGGACAACATACCTGATGAAAAATCCATAGCAAAATACTAGCAAACCAAATTAAAGAGCACATCAAAAGGGTTATACACTATGACCAAATGGAATTTACCCCTGGGATGTTAAGATGGTTCAACACATACAAATAAATGTGATAAACTACAATAACAGATTAAAGGCTAAAGATCATATGATTAGCTTAATAGATACAGAAGAATCATTTGACAAAATACAATATCCTTTTATGATAAAAACTTACAAAAAATTAGGTGTAATGGAATGTACCTTGAAATAATCAGGCCATACAAGAAAAACCCACAGCTATCATCAAACTTAATGGTAAAAACAAACAAACAAATGATCAAACAAACAAAAAACCCTCAAAGCTTTCATCTGAGATCAGGAGCAAAGCAAGGATACGGAACTCTTACCACTTCTATTCAACATAGCACTGGAATCTTAGGGAAATTGGGCAAGAGAAAGAAAGGTCATCCAAATTAAGAAAGAAGAGGATGTGTCTCTGTTTGCAGGTGACAGGACCTTATATGTAAAAAATTCTAACTCCACAGGACAGCAAATTCTGTAAGGTTGCTATACAAAATGTCAGAAATCACTTATACTTCAATACACTAACACCAAAGTATCTGAAAAGAAAATTTATTTTTATATTATATTATATTATATTTTATATTCACAGTAGCATCAAAAAGAATAAAATACTAGGGAATAAAGTTAACCAAGGAAATAAACACTTATATATAGAAAACTATAAAACATTGATGGAAGAAACTGAACAAGACACAAATAAATGGAAACATATTCCATGTTCATGGATTGGAACACATAATATTGTTAAAATGTCCATAATACCCAAAGTTATCTACAGATTCAATGCAACCACTACCAGAAGCCCCATGGCACTTTTTACTGAATTAGATACATAAATAATCCTAAAATTTATATGGAACCACAGAGGACCTAAAGTAGCCAAAGCATTCTTGAGAGTGAAGATCAAAACTGGAGACATTGCACTTCCTAATATCAAAATATACTACAAAACTACAATAATTAAAACAGTATGGTACTGGTATAAAGATAGACATATAGATAAATTAAACAGATAGAGAAACCAGAGAATCCAGTTGATAAACCCATATCAAATTATCTTTGTCAAAAACAAAAAACAAAAACCAAACAAAATAAAAATAAAACAAAAACAAACAAAAACTTATCTTTTTCAATGGTGCCAAAATGCGCAATGGAGAGAAAATAATCTCTTCAACATATGATGCTGGGGGAATTGCATGTCCATAAGCAAAAGAGTAAAAACAGACCTTTATATTATATCATATATAAAAAAATAACTCAAATGGATAAAGACTTAAAGAAATCATAGGGAAGGGCACCTGGGTGGCTCAGTGGGTTAAGCCTCTGCCTTCGGCTCACGTCATGATCTCAGGGTCCTGGGATAGAGTTCCGCATTGGGCTCTCTGCTCAGCAGGGAGCCTGCTTCCTCCTCTCTCTCTCTGCCTGCCTCTCTGCCTGCTTATGATCTCTCTCTCTGTCAAATAAATAAATAAAATATTTTTTAAAAAAAGAAAGAAAGAAATCATAGGGGGAAGTGTAATGATGCTGGTCTTGGTAATGTTTTCCTGGGCATGACAACAAAGCAGAGACAACAAAAACAAAAACAGACAAGTGGGGCAACACCGAAATAAAAGGCTTCTGAAGAGCAAAGGAAATAATCAGCAGAGCAAAAAGCAAACTGAAGAATGGGATAAAATATGTGTAAAACATACATCCAATATGGGGTTAATACTCAAAATACATAATGAACTCCTACAATTTAATAACAAAAATAAATAAATAATCTGATTTTTAAAATGGGCAAAGGACTTAAATAGACATTTCTCCAAAGATGACAAACAAATGACCAACAGAGTATGAAAAGATGCTCAACACCTCTGGTTACTAGTAAAATGCTAGCAAATCAAAACCACAATGAGATATCACTTCACATCTATTAGGATGGTTACTGTCAAAAAAGAAAAAGGAGTGATGTCCACAAGATGGCTGAATAAGATGTCCTTTATTACACCCTCCCCTTAGCAACAACAATATGGCAACCTTCCATGAGCAACATGCCTTTTGGGACATGTGAGATCCAGGTAGGATATGGTGAAATTCCAGTGCAGTCCAAGAATGAGAAGAGCCGTTTGGAAAAGACAGAGCAGTCCCTAGGTGGCTGAGTTAGAAACAGTTCCAGAGCCCTGAGAACTTGGCAAAAACTCCACTTGCCTTTGGTTCTGTAATCAAAAAATACACTGAGGGATCCAGGAGGAGTCTCACCTACCAGTATCAGGTAATAGGCATATATACTTTGGGGCTGGCTTTGGACTCTGAAAGTGCCCTTTGAACTGGTTCCAGCACTTCTGAGCCACAGTTTAGGAGCTTCTGGAGAATACTGACTTATACAATCACCCATGAATGAAAGACCCTTTATGGAGGTTGAGAGGTCTGGTAGGAATCCAATATACCATTGGGACAACAAAAACAAAAAATCAAAATTGGACACACTGCTGCAGGTAAGAGGAAAAATTTGACTTTATCCAATCACCTCATCCCCAAGATAATAGAACTCAGTATTGGGAGATCCCTGATTGACCCATGATTTCTCTTGTTGTGGAAAGTAGCAGTAAGTGCTTGACCCTCCCAGCTGTGCAGGATGCTGCCAGAGAGGAAAGAGGTACATCTTTCTCTAGTCTCATCCACATTGAGTCATGACCTGAAAAACTAAGGACTGATGAGAATCTGGGAAAAGAGAAGCCATATCTCAGAAAATAACAGATAAAAGGAATACAGATTCTATAATTTGTCCATGAGGAGGCCTGCTCATGAACCAGTGGGATGGACACCTCACCTGTGGAATCCCAGCTGGTCTGTGGGCATCTGCAGTGTTTTAGTGCCTCTTCCAAGTACCCCCATATACAATGGCTGACCTCCTGTTATGCTTTCAACAATAGCAAGAGCAAAACTTTTGTAGACAGCTGGTGAGCATGTGTAGAAAGCTGGCCCAAATTTGTGGACTTGGAAGGGACAACACACTTGAGCATTTAGCACCACCCTTGAAAAGCAAAAGAGAGTTCATACAGGGCCTGGTTTTAGAAGATTAAGAGAAGGAATACAAGCTTAAGAGCTCTGTCTTAAGAGGGAGCAAGAAGTATGGAGCATGCATATTCAGAGAAGGCCTGCAAAAGCCTCAACATCCCCAGCAGGATTAAAGGAAGATATTTCTCTCCTGCGATCAACTAGTAAAGACTGGAAGAAGTGACTATTATTTTAAACACAAAGAAAGCTACACAAAATTTCAAGAAAATGACAGTAATGAACCCCAAAGATATGGAGCTCTGCAATTTACCTAAAAAGAACTCAAAATACCTGTTTTAAGGAAACTCAATAAGCTACTAAGAAACCCACAGAAAAATAATTCTTCAAAATCAAAGAAACAACACATGATCAAAATGAAAAGTTTAACAAAGAGATCTGTTCACAATCTGTGAATGATTACAATCTCAGGAGGAAAGGAGAAAAGCAGGTAAGAAAATGTATTACAAAGTGGGGCACCTGGGTGACTCACTCAGTTAAGTGGCTAACTCTTGATTTTGGCTCAGGTCATAATCTTAGGGTCCTGTGATCGAGCCCCACATCAGGCTCCATGCTCATCAGGGAGTCTGCTTCAAGATTCTCTCACCTTCTGCCCCTCTTCCCTCTCACTATTTCTTTCTCTCTCTAAATAATTAAACAAATCTTAAAAAAAAATGAAAGCTCATTGCAGAAATAATGTCACAGAACTTTTAAAATCTGGGGGAGATTTGGACATCCAAGTTCATAAAAGCCATAGGCCCCCAAACAAACTCAACATAAAAAGATATTCTCCAAGATTAACTATAATACAACTGTCAAAAATGAAAGACAAAGAGAGAATCCTAAAAATAACCAGAGAAAAGAAGCTCATAATTTACAAGGGGACCTGTATAAGTCAATCAGTGACTTTCTTAAGAGAAACCTTATAGACAAGGACAGAGAGTGATGTTATATACAAAGTACTGAAAGAATAAAACTCTCGAGCAAGAATACTCTATACAGTAGTCCACTAGAAAACATCAGAGGAAGGAGAGATGGTCTCACATAAATAGAGGTTGATAAAGTTCATTACCACTAGACCTGTCTTATGAGAAATGTAGAAAGCAGTCTCTCAAGCTGAAAGGAAAGGATGCTAATAAATAACATGAAAACATACAAAAATATGCAACACACTAGTAAAGATAAGTATACATTTAAATTTAATATACTTAAATTTTGTAAAGTGGTTGTGGACTAACTACTTAACTCTAGTATAAAAGTAAAGGACAAAAGGTTTAAAATTACTACAGCCATAATAATTTGTTAAGGAATACAAAAAATAAGTTAAATTGTGATATAGAAAACACAAAGTGTGGAGTAAAAGGACTATTTATTATGTGAATAAATTTGCTTATGCAAAATAGATAAGTATATCTAGAAGATATTTTATGTGAGTCTCATAGTAACCACAAAGCAAAGGCTCACAGTAGATACTTAAAGATAAAAAGGAGGGAATCAAGCATATCACCATGGAAAATCATATATTCACAAAGGAAGAGAGAAAGAAAGAAAGGAACTATATAGGAACTATAACAAAGCCAGAAAATAATTGATAAGATGGTCTTAGTAAAGAAATAATTACTCTAAATGTAATGGATGGTATTCTCCAAACAAAATACAGAGAGTATCTGAATGGATTTAAAAAACAAAACAAAAAACAAAACAGAACAACTATATGTTGCCTACTGGAAACTCACTTCAGCTTCAAGGATACATATACGCTAAATGTGAAAGGAAAATAAGATATTCCATGGAAGTGGAAATCAAAGCAGGCAGTGGTAGCTACACTTATATCTGACAATATAAACTTCAACTCAAAAGCTGTAACAAGAGATAAAGAAAGCCACTGCATAATAGTTTGATCATTTAATCAAGAGGATATAATAATCATAAATATATATGCAGATAGAGGTGCTTGGGAGGTTCAGTAAGTTAAGATCTGACTCTTGTTTTGTCTCAAGTTATGAAATCAAGCCCCATGTTGGGCTTCACTCAGTACCAAGTCTGCTTGAAATTCTCTCTCACTCTCTTCTACTGTCCTTCCCTCCACTCATTTGCTTTCTTTCTCTCAATCTCTCTCTAAAATAAATAAATAAATTTTTATATGTATACACACACACACACACACACACACAGACACACACACATACACACAACTAATGCCACAGCATCACCCAAATATATTAAGCATATAATAACAGATCTGAAGGGGAAAATAGACAATACAATAATAGTAGGGGACTCCAGTACTTCACCTTCAACAATATATAGATCATCTAGATAGAAAATTATTAAGGAAGTATTGGATATGAATAATATTTCAGACCAAATGAACCTAACAGACATAGAATATTCATTGCAAAGCAGCAAAATATATTTTTCTCATGTACTTACAGAACGTTCTCCAGGATAAATCATACATTCTATTACCAAAATTCTTAGCAGATTTAAACGTGAAATCATATCAAAAATATTTTTCAACAACAATTGCATGAAACTAGAGATCACTAACAGAAGGAACACTAGAAAATTCACAAATAGTATACTTATAAACAGCCAATGACTGAAAGAATAAATCAAAAAGGAAAACAAAAACAATATCAAAATGAACAAACAAAAAGAGACACACAACATACCAAAACTTGTGGGATACAGCAAAAGCAGTTCTGAGAGGAAGATTATAGAAATAAATGTCTATATTTGAAAAAAGGAATATCTCTAATAAATGAGCTAACTTTATATATCATGGAACTAGAAAAAGAATATACTAAAGCCAAAACTAAGCAGAATAAAGGAAGTAACAAAGATCAGAGCAGGAATAAGTGAAACAGAGAACTGAAAAACAACAGAAAAGACCAAAGAAATGAAAAGCTAATTTTTGAAAAAATACACAAAATTGACATAACATTTGATAGTTTAACTAAAAAAATAAAAAAGAGAGACAGAGAAGACTTACATAAACAAAAACAGAAATGAAAGAAGAGACATTACACTGATATAACAGAAATTAAAAGGATCATAAAATACTGCTATGAACAATTACATTCCAAAAAATTGGATAATCTATAGGAAATGGACAAGTTCCTAGAAACATATAAACTATCAATTAAATATGAATTAATAGAAAATCTGAGCAGACCAATAACAAGTAAGAAATTAAATTAGTGATCGAAAGCCTTCCAATAAAGAAAAACCCAGGTCTGGATGGTTTCATGGGTGAATTTGGCCAAAGATGTAAAAAGGAATTAATGCCAGTCCTTCTCAAATTCTTCTGAAAAAATGAAGAGGAGAGAACATTCCAAATCTCGTTTTCTGAAATCAGAATTACCCTGATACCAAAGCCTGATAAGGGCACTATAAGAAAAGAAAAATGACTGGTCAATATCCATGATGAATATAGATGGCAATTTTTAAAACAAAATAGTGAATCAAACTCAATAGCATATCAAAAAGATCATACACCACCAATCAAGTGGGATTTATGCCTGGAAAGCAAAGACAGTTCAACATATGCAAATATAAAATATGATTCATCATATTAATAGAACAAAAGATAAAAATCATGTGATAAGCTCAATAGACACAGAAAACGCATCTGACAAAAGCCCCTTTATGAAAAAAACTCTCAACAAGATGGGTATAGAAGGAATGAACCTCAACATAATGGAGGCTATATATGAAAAGCCCACAGCTAATGTCATACTGAACGGAAAGATTGAAGGCTTTTCCTCTAAGATAGGGAAGAAGACTAAATGAGCCCAGTCTCATGACTCTCGTTCAACAGAGTACTGGAAGTTCTAGTCAGAGTAATTCTGCAAGAAAAAGAAATGAAAGACATACAAACCAGAAAGGAAAGTAAAATTATCTATGTTGGAAAATGATGCCATCTTATGTATATAAAATCCTGGAGACTCCACCAAAAACTATTAGAACTAATGAACAAATTCAATAAAATTACAGGATAAAAAAAAAATCAACATTCAGAAATTAGTTGTGTTATTATTCACTAAAAAAAGAATATCTGAAAAAGAAGATAATACCATTTACAATAGCATAACAAGTAACAACAATAAAATTTGGGAATTAATTTAATCACATTTAAGCCATCTAGAGATTCAACAGAATTTATGTTAAAATTCCAATGGCATGATTTCAAAGTCAGAAATTCATGGAACCACAAAGACCCTGAATACCCAAAGCAATCCTGAGAAAGAACAAAGCTAGAGTCATCATTCTTTCTGATTTCAAACTATTATGAAGCTATAGTAATCAAACTGTATGCCACTGGCATAAAAATGAACATATGCATCAGTGTGTAACAGAATTGAGACCACAGAAATAAACCTTCACATATACAGCCAACTAATATTTGACAAAAAAGCCAAGAATACTCAAGAAGGAATACATAGTCTTTTCCCCATAAATGGTGCTGGGGAAACTGTTTAATCATACGCAGAAGAATGAAATTGGAGCTCTATCTTACACTACTTACAAAAATTATTCAGAATTGAAATAAAACTCAATATTGTAAAAGTCTAGGGAAAAAGAGGAAAAAAAAAATCTCCTTGACATTGGTCTTGGCGTTGGTTTTTTTGGCTATGACACCAAAAGTACAAGCAACAAATACAAAATAAATAAGTAGAACTACATCAAATTAAAAAAACAAATCTTCTGGGGCACCTGGGTGGCAGAGTGGGTTAAGCATCCAATTCTCTGTTTCAGCTCAGGTCATGATCTCAGAGTCATGAGATGGAGCATTATGTTGGGCTCCACAATTAGTGTGGAGTCCACTATGATTCTCTCTTCTTCTCCCCCTATCCCTCCTTACCCTTGCTCCTATTCTTTTTCTAAAATAAAGTAAGTAAATCTTTTTTTTTAAAAAATCTTCCACACAGCAAAGAAACAATGAAAAGGCAACCTACAGAATGGGGAAAATATTTGCAAATCATATATCTAATAAGGGGTTAATATCCAAAATATGTAAGAAACTCATATAACTCAAAAGCAAAACAAGATGACAATAACAAAATAAATAAGCAAAGAAACAAAAAGCCACAAAAATCAATCTGATTAAAAATTAGGCAAAGGATCAGAATAGGTATTTTTCAAAAGAAGAAA
The DNA here is from genome assembly GCA_004023965.1 of Spilogale gracilis. Classification (NCBI taxonomy): domain Eukaryota; kingdom Metazoa; phylum Chordata; class Mammalia; order Carnivora; family Mephitidae; genus Spilogale; species Spilogale gracilis. Next base: position 18,268 of record PITA01004158.1, on the reverse strand, counting down.
TATACATGACCAATGGGTACATGAAATGGTGTTTAAAATCACTAGCCACCAGGGAAACAAATCAGAAGCAAATGAGATGTCATCTTACACCTGTTAGAACAAGTGTCTTCTAAAAGACAAGAGATAATAAAAATTGTGAGATGTGGTGAAAGGGAACCCCTGTTCACTGTTGGTGGAAACAAGAATTGGTACAGCCAGTGTGAATAATAGTATGGAGGTTCCTCAAAAAATTAATAATATAAGTATCATATGATGCAAAAATTCTATTTCTGGGTATACATCCAAAAGAAATAAAATGAAGATCTCAGAGATATCTGCTCACCCATGTCCATTACAGCATTATTCACAATAGCCAAGATATGGAAACAACTTACATATCTATCTATGGATGAATGGATAAGGAAGTGTGGTATATAAATATAAAATTAAATATTATTTAGTCATGAAAAAGTAGGAAATTCTTCTATTTGCAACATCATGGATGGACCTTAGGGGTATTATGCTAAGTGAATAAGTTAAACAAACAAAACAAATATGGTCTCATTAGTGTGTGGAATCTAAAGAGTCATTCATCTTGCATAGAAGAAACAAAGAGCAGAATGATGGTTGCTAAGGCAAAAGCAGTGGAAAAAATGGGGTCATGTGAGTCAGCGTGTATAAAATTCTAGTTATAAAATGAATAAATTCTAGGGATCCAATATACAACATGGTGACAAAGGTTTGCAATGTTGTGCCATAAACTTGCAAGTTGCTAAGAGACTAGCTTTTAAATATTCTCTCTCTCTCTCTCTCTCTCTCTCTCTCTCTCTTTCTCTCACACACACACACACACACAAACAAAAAAAGGTAATTATGTGAGCTCCATAGCTCACATAGGTATTAAATATCTATATTGTATAATCATTTTGCAATAAATACATATATCAAATTGACACATTGTATAAGTTCAAGAACAATGTTACCTGTTGATTAAATTTCAGTGAACTGAAAAAATAAAACTTTTGCATCATATTCATAAGTTTGGCTTGTAGTTTTCTATTGTATTATGGGAACCTATGACATACCACAGAAGTTAGAATAATTAAAATGGCATTGGAATTACCTGGCCCTTAAAGGTTGGCACTATTTCCATGTGAAGCCGTGTGTGTGTGTGTGTGTGTGTGTGTGTGTGTGTGTGTGTGTGTGTGTGTGTTGTGGGGTACTTTTAAACAATATTTTCTATATTACTCCTATGATTATTGCTCTATGAAGAATTTCTGTACCAGGGTCAATTTTGGTCAAATTCATAATGCATTTCTGTTTATTTCTCCTTATACTTCTTGACTATCTGCTTTAAGAATGGTGATGCTATGTTATCTGGTGCATAAATACTCAAAACTGGAGTTTATATTAGGATATGTCTCTTTTTGATAACTATAAAATGTTATTACTTGTTTAAAAAGAAGTACGTGTTGGGGCTCCCAACTCTTAATTTGGGCTCAGGTCATAACCTCAGTTTTGTGAGTTTGAGCCCCGCGTTGGGCTGCACACTCAGTGTGGATTCAACTTGAGATTCTCTCCTTGCTCTTCTCCTTACCCCACCCCTGATGCATTCCCTCTCACTCTCTCAAATAAGTACATAAATCTTAGAGAGAGAAAAAAATGTGTTGGTGAGAACATGGAAAAACTAGAACCCTTATACAATGTTGATGGGAATGTAAATTGGAGGAACCATGATGGAAAACAGTATGGAGGTTTCTCAAAGAAATTAAAAGTAGATCTATTATATGATCTAGACATCCCATCTGAGTATGTTTACAAAGCATTTTAAATAATCTCAACGAGACATCTGTGTTCCTATTTTCATTGCAGCATCACTCACAATAGCCAAGATATGGAAACAACTGCATTGCCTATTAAAAGGTAAATGAATAAAGAAAAGATGGTATATACAAGGTAATATCATTGTCTTAAAAAAAGAGAAGGAAATCCTGTCAAAAGCAATATGGATGAACCCAGTAGGCATTATAGTGAGTGCAATAAGCCAGACGAAGGACAAGTACTACATGACGGTACTTATATGGAGTATGCAAAATAGTCCAATCAAAAAAGTAATAAAATAAACAAATAAATACATAGAAATAGAAAGCAGACTGGTGGTTGCCAAAGCTAGGGAAAATGGGAAGTTTCTGTTCAACAGGTATAAAGATTCAACTATGAAAGATGAATAAGTTCTAGAGATCGGCTGGACAACACTGTGCCTACAATTAATACTGCTGTATTGTATATCAAAGTATGAGAGTAGATCTCATTTTAAGTGTTCTTACAATAAAAGAAAAAATAAAATACTAGTAAATTCTGTTGAAAAAAATTAAAACTTTATACAGTTTCATAAATGAATTGGAGGAGCACATAAAAATTTTATTCTCTTCTGACAAAGTCCATTGAATTTCTATAGTCAAGAAATTAATATTTAAAAATTAATATAAACATTCCTAAATTTCTTGAGGAGCACGATATTATATTTACCTGTGTACTCAAGGTGAAATCCTGCAGCAGAAACGCTGATGTCCGATTGAAAATTTAGATATAAATTATTAGATGTACTATTCAACAGATGTGGTATTGTTGTTCCTGAAATGATAATTGAAAAGGCAGGTCGATGATCACATAATAAATATTACAGTAAAACTAAGTAAGTTAACTACTAATCAGCCAACAGATTATCACTGAAATTATGTATTGGTCAACTGTTTTTTCAAGAATTTTTTGATAAAAATATATCTCCCACATTTCTCTTTCATTTTATTGTTTGTGACTATCTTCAAGAAGGTAGTCCCTTGGGATCACTCTAGATTGCTCCCTAAAAATAGGCAGGAACAAAGTGCTGGTTAAAGCAATAAATTTGACAGGTCCCCTAAAATAAGTATTTTGAATTTCATGTGGATTTCAATATTGCACATATGAGCTAATAGGAAAGTTAATTTTAAAGTTTGCAGGTGATTTTTATAGTATAGCAACTTAAGATTATGTACAGATTCAGATGATATATTTATTAATTGCCCTTTTTATTATGTGTATTATATACAAATATATTATATATGCATTTCATTTATGCATGCATACATTTATGAATGTACACATGTATGTATGTTCTTCTATACCAAGTAAAGTATGCTGCTGATGTATCTTATACTCTGACAGCAAAGCTGGTAAGTAATGTTCGAAAAATCCCAATTATAAACTAGTGTTAGCCGTGTCTCCCAGAAAACACATTATAATGATGTACTTCTGAATTTCTAAAGGAAATCAACTTGATTTGATTCAATTTCTGAGTTGAAACATAAAATATCTGTTTGAACCAATTACTTCCTGACTATTGGACATTGAGTAATAGCTCAAGATCCTTAAGATTACAATTCAAGCATTTTCAAATGACAAGCATAAAAATAAGTGTCCATTCTATGTTTTAAGATAACATATTAGTTGATAGTGTACCAAGATTTTTCTATAACTAGTTCCTTTATATTTACTTTGTACAACCGTGTAGACCCTAACCACTCACTGATCCTTCTATAAAAGAAGTCAGGACTAATTCATTAGAGAATGTACAACTGCTTTGTTTTTGTTTTCAACCTATTATCTGTCCATAGTATCTTCACTGAATTACTGAAGACAGAGGTAAATTTGGCCTGCCCTTAGTCTTCTAAAGAATCTTAGTGATTAAAAGCTTTGGCTCTGGAGTCACACCAGCGGGGCTTCAGTCTCATTCCAACATTAGCTGTACAAGCTCGGGCAACTTATCTCTAAGCTTCAATCATGTACCAAAACTGATAGAAAGAGCAAACGAGGAAATGGATGATGAGCTTCACATACAGTTAGCACTTGGTAAATCCACAGTTGTTGTCACTTTTACTATCTTCATTGTTGTATTTATTATTAAGAAAGTATTCCCCCAATCTATTCTAAACAAATGTATACTCAAAATGTTAAGAGATTTCTTCCAAGAAAGACTTCTATCTTAATCTATATCTAAAATACTTTCTATGACTAAACAAAGTCACTCCTACTCCAGATATTTTTTCTTTCCTTTTCTCCATGGTGATGCTGAAAAATTGATTTTAAAAAATCTATTTTAAAATCTATTAAAAACTTAAAACCATTCACATTGATTCAAGTACATCTGAAAGGTAGAAGTTGGTGATTTAGCTATGTTCCTATATCTACAGTTAAAAAACATGACAAGATAAAAAGTACAGTTAAAATTAGAGTAAAACTTGATTTCACCTTTCATACACTGGAAAAGCTGTTAGATTATTGTATAAATTGCCTTTAAAAACCTTAACAAATTTTAAAACTTGGTCTTGGTACTGGGTATATATTAACTTTATATAATTGTATTCATTTCATAGAAATAATTTTACATTCTCTTTATTCTCACTCAACAGTACAGTCACATTTACCATGTTGTTACACAGTGTCTAAAATTATTTTAATGTCTGGGTAACACTCTATTGAGTAGAGTGAGCGTAATTACCAAGCATTGTCTAATTTTTAACTATCTAAGGGAATAGGGCACACATATTATTCCCAAACCATAGCTCAGTTGAAAATATACTATAAGGGCATGAATAAATAATTTCATAAATATAGTAAGAATATAGTAAGGTTTTAAACAGCAATTCAATGTCATTACCTTTAATACCTTTCAAACTTCTCACCTTATAATTTAGTCCCCTGTGTATAGTTTATAAAAAGCAATTTAAATTGCCAAATCAAGGTTCGGGGAGCTCTTTTAAAAAGAGAGGTTTTTATATTCCTAATTATATCTCTCTTTTAATTAACTCAGTCCTTCTGTTTACCTGAGTAACTTCCAAGTCGTGGAGCATTGTTGTCTCCCCCATCATAAAAGTCCAGAGAATCCCAATTATGTTCTGTAGCAAAGCTGACAACTTGCACCTGTGAAATAATAATAATTATGGATAAGAAAAAATATATTTCTAACAAGATGCTAATATTACAGTCTTCCTGCTGCATTAGAAGAGAGAACTCTGGGCTTGGATCATGTCACTGTGGCCCTTCACAGAAGGATTTTAACAGAACTGATCTCTGCCATTGTGGCACTAACCTACAAGAATGGACTTTGGTGATAAGAGCCAATTGGGGCACCTGGCAGTGTTCACTATGGATGTAACACTGATGATGATGTCTATCACCATCTCAGAGCATTCTCTGTGGCTGTGCCTTAGGGGTTCCTGGGTGGCTCAGGTGGTTAAGCATCCAACTCTTGATTTCGGCTCAGGTCATGATCTCAGAGTCATGAGAAGGAGCCCCAAATGAAGTCAGTGTCCATTCAGCAGGGAGTCTGCTTGTCCCTCTCCCTCCCCTTCTGCCCTTTCCCCCACTCTCTCTGTCTCTATATATCTAAAGTAAATAAAGAAATAAAATCTAAAAACAATAAAAATAAAGGCTTTGTGTTAATTAATGTCTTAGTGCTAGGAACCCCAATGCATGTCCAAACAATTGGCTAACTTTTATATTTTGGAGTGCTAGATACTTGCCACTTTACCTAGGCTTATACTGGATATATTTTATTTTCCTTTATTTGCCTATCTTTTGCTCAAATTTCCTTTCATTAAAAAATTAACATTATTATCCCCTAAGCACATTTTTAATAGGTCTCAATACAAATGACGAAAATCATACTTAATAACTCATTTGGGTACATCTTTTAAAGATTATTTTTTATGAATGGAGTCATAATAACTAAATTACTGTGGAGGTCCCTAAAGTTGATAAGGGAAATGCTGGAGTATAATTCTCTCCTGTCTATTAAAATTTTATTTAAAGAAAGAGGCATGTGTTACTTTGTTTCCCTTCACTTGGCACAGCTTGAGTTTTTGCAAGAACCCACAGGACCCCTACAACTGTGGATGTGATCCTTTTCCTCTTTGTGAAGTATATATCTTATTGCTTTGGAGGAAGGGAAGGACTAACTCTATAAAATAAATTTATTTAGCTAAAGTCTGTTATAATTGTAAACATTGCACTCATTTGCTAAATAATTGTAACAATGACATTCATTAAAAATTTCTTATCCACAAAATAGACCATCATCATTCTTCCTGTCAAGAGAATGCTGGTGCCTCTTTTCCAGGGGTGAGTGCCACATGGCAACAGATACCCTGCCTGTGTGACAGGCATGAAGTCCAATGGCAATGTTCCAGGACAGGAAGAAGAATGGAATTAAAGCTGTATGACTGTAATATTATCACCACCTCCTTAAACAACGATCAAATCTCTCTTCATATCTGAATTTTCCTTTCCTACAGTTCAGAGGAAGAAAAGAACACAGTCAACTGGGAAAAAAAAAAAGAAAGGAAGGAAGAAAGAAAGGAAAAGAAAAGAAAAAAATGTAAGCATTCATGCAGGAGTTGACATTTGGGACAAGCTAAATGTATTGAGAGGTTTTCCACTGAAAGAAATTACTGAGTTATAAAAATGTAAAGGGGGTAAGCCAGGAGATGGATTTAGTGTACTATTGGCAATCCAATTTAGCCACAGTACAAGGTATTTACATACAAGGAAATGTGCATGCAAAGTTAGGAAAAATAGAGAAAAGTTACAAAGAGTCAGCTTAGTAGATAAATATAAGAGACTGCTGAGTTAGGACGCCTGGATTTGCAGGTTCTTGGCTCCCTCCACAGGCTGCCATGTAGTCCTAGAAGAGTTGTTACTCTCTCTATGCCTTCAATTACTCTTATAAATCATTGTAGTAAAGGTATCTTATTCATAGACTTGTAAAAATTAAATTAATTTCAGTTCAGAATAGTGTTCAGTGTATGCAAAGGATTTAATATATCTTAGTTGCAAGGGATTGGCCAAGAGACTATAAAGACTGAACACCACCACAATAATTATGCAATTGAGTAGCCCACTGAAGGTTTTAGGAGGAGCAAAATCAGAACCGCTTTAAGCACCACAATGCATTGGATGAAAAAAATATAAGTGAAAAGACAATCTCAGTGCCCACTGCAGCAGTCTGTGTGAGAAACAATGACAGACTGAAGGAGGTTGGAGGCAGGAATAAATAGTAGAAAGGGGGATGAAGATGTCACATGTGTTGCTATAGGGGAAGTTACTGGATTTTGTGTAATCTGAATAAGGGTAGCAAGTGAGAGGGAAAACTTAAGAATAATTTATCTTTTTTCCTGAGTTATGGAGATCAGAGAACAAAAATGAAGACATCTGTAGGAAAGCCTATTACCTTAATGAGAAGAAATTTTGTTTAATTCTGGGTACATATGTATAGCAGACTGAATACTGGCTTTCCAAAAATATCAGGTTCCCTTATCCTTGGTGCCTATACATATTGCTTTATGTGGAAGGAAAAAAAAAAAAGGCCTTTCAGATGCAATTAAACTAAGCATCTTGAGGCAGGGAGATTATCCTGCATTACTCAAATGGGCCCTAAATACAACCATAAGAAAGATGTCAAAGGAGATTTGACACAGACAGAAGAGAAGAAGGCAATGTAGCCATATAGGCAAAAAATGGTATCATGTAGTCAGACACCAAGGGATGCCAGGAGCCACCAAAAGTTAGAAGAGGCAAGGGAATGTCTCCCCTAGAGCCTGGGCAGAGGGAAGACTGGAGGGTTAGAGCATAGTCCTGTCAGCACCTCAGTCACAGCTCAGGAAAACTGCTTTGGGATTTCTGGTCTTCAGCACTCGAAGACAATACACTTCTGCTATTTTAAGCTCTTATCTTGTGCATGTGAATTTGCAGCAGCCATGGAAAACTAACAACAATTTGCCACTCGGAGTCTGGGCAAATTGTGAGTGTAGTTTGGCACAGTAAACACAGAGGGTGTGGGAAACTCAAGTAAATGACTGAGGATCTACAATAACAAAAAGCCCAATGATAGCCAAAGTAAAAGATTTTTAAAAAAGCAGCTATTGATTCAGCATTAAGAATTTTTCATTAGAGGGAGCTGTCCATCATGGCAAAACAATAGCTTTATGAGGTAATGAATTTCCAATCACTAAAACCAGATATTCCTCATATAGACATTCAAATCTCATTTTAATTTGCTTGTTAGATTATATTAACTCATGATGATCATTCTACAAATTGACACAGTTAAGTAACAAACATCGTTTTCCCATGGTTATTCACATAAAGATTACTCTTCTTCTTAAAAACTCTGCTATTATTATAGCCCTTTTGGAATTCTCCATCAATATACTTTGCTAAAATAGACAGGCAAATGAATACACTAGTCCCCACAAAATTCTCATGTAAATTTAATATAACAAATCACTCTATTTCTTGAAGCTATTTCTAAAGATAGCTCAACCACTCTTTCAGCATTTTAAGTGTTTCTTCTTTCCACCACCAGTTATCCCATTTCAGCTCATATAGAATTTATTGAATATTCATATAATTCTTTATTCACACACATATTCATCCTAACTGAATAAAATAAAATAAGCATTGTTTTAAACCTGATGTAGTAGTCAGGTGGCTTTTAGGTAAAGTTAGTGAAATGCCAAATATAAATCACATACTACATGTGTGTGTATGTGTTTTATAATTTCCTATGGTTTACTGATATGTCTAAAATTAACATACATATAAGTAGTTAATTAGAAAAAAAGTGTTTGGCAGTCCTTTAGAATATTTAAAATAAAAAATCCTGTATATTTCATACTCTGTAAATTTGATAAGTGCTCTGTTAAACTCAAATTTTGTTTTCTTTCTTTGTTTTAAGATTTTATTTATTTATTTGACAGAGAGAGAGATCACAAGTACACAGAGAGGCAGGCAGAGAGAGAGGAGGAGGCAGGCTCCCTGCTGAGCAGAGAGCCTGATGCGGGCCTCAATCCCAGGACCATGAGATCATGACCTGAGCCGAAGGCAGAAGCTTAACCCACTGAGCCACCCAGGCACCCTCAAATTCTGTTCTCTAAGGTGTGATCATTAAATAAAATGCTTCCTTGGTGAGTGATTTTATAGTGTCATTGATATTAAGTGTCCAGTTTTGAGTAGTGTCTGGCCAGGACAGGCAATATGCAATGCCTTTTGTCTTCAGATGTCTGTTCATCATTCTTAACTCCCTAAAATAGTCCAAAACTCTACTGCTGGAGGAGGTATTCGCTGGTTCATTCCAAAAATATTTACTGACCGTGCTAGCTGCCAGAGCAGACTTAGTGCCCTCATGAGTTTACAGATAATTAAGTCAGTCATAACAGTAAAATGTGATAGGTGTTATAATAAGAAAATTACAGGGACCTGTGAGAACATACAGCACAGGACTTAACCTTTTCTCAAGTTCGCGGAAAGTCTTCCATGGGAACTGTTTTAAGTTGAGACAAAAATGATGACTAAGAATAAGCCAAATAAAAGGAGCTCAAGGAGAGTGTTGCTTGCAAAAGGAACAACATGCACAAAGACCCAAAGGCAAAAGAGATCCTTTATAAAGAACTAAAATAATGTAAAAGAAATGAGGACAAAGCACAAAGGCATAATCAACTTGTCAAGGATTTAAGGATAGAGGGGACAGTTGAAGTATTGTAAGCAAGAAAGTGGTATTATTGGGTTTTTAACATAGGGTTACTCTCTTTGCCCTCTGAGGAATAGATTGGAGGGGACAAAGAACCTAGGAGAAGGATGATGACTACCCAATCTTAAGTGGTAAAAATTTGGATGGAGAGAAATTAGACTTATTTGATTTATGAAAGACAGACCTGACACTGACATATTTCATTGTATAAAGTAAGAGAAGAAAAAAAATCATCAAGATTTCTGACTTGTGCAATGAATGGATGAAGGGTTCATTCCAAGACAGAGAACACTGGAGATGTTCCTTAATAATGAGAAAAATTCATGAAGTCAATTTTGAACAGGTTGAATTTGAAATTCGATCAAGAAGTATAGCTGAAAGTGCCCAATGGGCAATCAGACATACAACATGCCAATTAGGTAAAAGGTCTGGGTTAGATATTTAGGTTTGAGAACCAACATTAATTCAGTTCTTCATTAAAAAAAAAACAAAAATTTTCTGATGGTCTATTATGATGCAGGTCCTGGGCATCATCAGGACAAAATGGTAGCCAAAGACATGGAAGTAGATAAAATAGAGAGAATGGGGTAAGGTAAATGGAACAAATACCATAGAATCTCTCAAACACTGTATCTAATGCAGTGACTAGAAAGAGGAGACCATGTTCCTAGATGTAGAAACAAGAACCATGGATGTAAAAAAAATAAAAATAAAACAAAGTCCAAGAGAGTATTGGTGCCATGAAAACTAAGGAGGGAAAACATGTTTTAAGAGTGACAAGAGAAGGGAAAGGATTAGAATATTGCTGTCAGAATGAGCAGAAGGAGCGGCACAATGTATTTACTACCTACAGGTCCTCAGTGATTGCTGAGGCGCCATTTAGAGCACTGAATGCTAAAGCCACATTATGGGGCTCAAACACAACAGATGAAAATTAGAGAGGAAATGCTAGGGTTTGCTTTTTTTATTATTATTCTAAGCTGAGACAAAAATGGACAAGCTGATATTAATATATAGAAGCTCTAGGATAACCTTCATAAGCTTGCAACTGCATGAAATAGCAAATATTCTCTGAAGGTTCTAAAGTTATCACCTGATTTCAGACTTTCTATACAACCTGGAACACGGACTACTCTAAAATCTTTGTTCATTTTTTTTTTAAGATTTTATTTATTTTTTTGACAGAGAGAAACACAGCTAGACAGGGAACACCAGCAAGGGAAGTGAGAGAGGGAGAAGCAAGCTTCCCACCAAGCAGGGAGCCCCGATGTGGAGCTTGATCCTGGGACTCCATGTCATGACCTGAGCCAAAGGCAGATGCTTAAAGACTGAGCCACCTAGGCGCCCCTCCTTTGTTCATTCTACCAGTGGTGAGATAGGATTGATTTTTTTCCCCTGAATTTTACAAGTTGGCTATAAATGGTAGCACAGCTAGTAAGAACATAAGTATAGATCTATAGTCTTTCCATTTTTAATGTCCTTAAGACACTGTAATACATTACATATTTTCTCATTGATGTCCTGACTTATTTTACCCTAACATCTGTCAAGGGGATTTTTTTTAATTTTCTGAAAAATTACAAAGATATATTCAAAAAGGTGATTTTTAAACTAAAAATTATACTGCTAATTTCAGTTTTAATGAATGGTTTCTTTCCATAGCTGATAGATATCTCAAGTTTCCAAAGGAAAACCTAAGCACTGAAATGGAGAAGTAATCATATTTTTATGAAATATAGATTATGTAATATTTTGTGAAGAATAATTACCTTCCATGGAATATATACTGACTCAGGAGTAAAATGCCATTAATTTACCCAGAAATGATCACCTTATAAAACAGAGTAACTCGTCAAATTTCTCCTCCCCAGTTGTAATAATATCATGTTGATAGCCTACATACAAACGAGCATCCACATTCCTTGCTAACAGAGAGCTGCTTTTATTCAATTAAATGAAGACAGTATACATCAGAGGAAATCCAGCCCCTTGCTTAATCCAGGTATTCAATATTGATTTGTTTGAGCCAAATCATGATAAATCTTTTGCTAGTGGCCAATATATGACTTAGGAATCGATATTGTTACAATTTTGGTCAATAGTACAAGAGTACTGGAAGGATTTCTAAAAAAAATTTAACTGTTGTAAAGGGACTTAAGATAGAAACATTCCATTTTGGCTATTGGCCATTGCTGTGTAAAGCTATTATGTTTAGAGCTTTTGTAGTCATCTCAAGATCATGAAAAGAGAAGCTTAAGAACTAAGCCAACATGCTAAAATGGCAGAGAAGAGAGAGAAGAAATCCCAGATCAAAAAGTACACGACTAAACCTCTAAAATAAACATTTACCCCATGATTCCATGTCATGTAAAGCAACATATTTTTTCTTACTGCTTATGCCTTCTTGAATGGTTTTCTGTTTTTTTACAGGTAGAAAAATTAGTAACTATCTTTTTATTTACATTCAACCATGCCAGTGAAAAGCACTGGCTAAACCTTTAGAAGTAACCTGCAACCTGTTATCTCTGAAAAGGATTAACTTCAAATATACAAGGAAAAGGAGACAAATTTTAAATTTCCTTACTTGAATGCCAGCTCCCTCTGGCACTGTGATCTTCCATACACAATTCAGATTGTTGTCATAAGGCTCAGGGTATCCAGGAGACAAAATTGTCCCTTTGCGCTTAGTTAAAATTCCACCACAGGGCACTAAAAGTAAAACAATTCAAGAGAGAGAGTTAATTCTAATGCAAAGGATTAAAATAAGAGAAAAGGTCAGAGATAACATCTTAGATACTAGAATTGCAAACACAGCCAAATCTTACTATTTTTAAAACTCATAAGAATAATGAAAATTAGATCTTTCTTCCTAAAAACTTTTAAAAATAATTAGACAACATGAATGGATAACCTTACAATGGCATATCTAAAGTCATACTACCATTAACTCAATGACAGCCTATCACCTCCAGTATATTACTAAAAAGTACACTGGCACATTTGTACTAAAATTGCTCATATCTAGAAATGGAATTTTTTGACGAATTATTTTATATTTGTTGTTTTTTTCCTTTATGCCTTCTTTAAAAAGTAATAGCATCTTTTCAGGAGTAATCAAGATGATAATATTTATACAGAGCCTACTATTTGCCTGGGACTCTTTCTAAGCAATTTACAGATTTTTTTTTTTTTTAAGATTTTATTTATTTGACAAAGAGAAACACAGCCAGAGAGGGAACACAAGCAGGGGGAGTGAGAGAGGGAGAAGCAGGCTTCCCACCGAGCAGGGAGCCTGATGTGGGACTTGATCCCGGGTCTCCAGGATCATGACCTGAGTCGAAAGCAGTTGCTTAGCCACCCAGGTGCCCCAATTTACAGATTTTTTTCCCCCAATTTACAGATTTTTAACTCATTAAAGCCTCCCAACAATCCAGTGAGATAGAAATAAATATTCTCCTTATTTTATAGGATATAGAGTCACTAAGCAATTAAATAATTTGCCTGAGATCACAGAGCTAGTAAGAGATGAAGATGAAATTTGAATACTGATAGTTTGGCTATGCCCATGTCCTTCAGTGGAAGGAGACTTCCTGTGGGGCCGGTCTGGTTACTGCCAGTAGACAATGACAAGAAAAAGACAATGACCTGCTCTGAAGTCAATAAAAGTCTCTATCACTTTTTAAAAAGTACTAAGTAACAATCTTAAAATAAAATTCTCATACTACCAGTACTAACAGCTTGGTTCTGGGCATGACCAAACTTACAATGTTAAATACTGTGTGATGTTAGATATGTTCCTTGACCTCTCTGAAAGTCAAATATCTTGCATGTGCAATGATAATGCAGTTGTTTAAAAAAGGGCTTTTGTGAAAAATATATGGATAATACAATGTGCATAAAGAAGATAGCAAATTGCTTGCAGAGAGGTCAAAAAACTAGTTCATTTTACTATTTCCTTTCACAACTATTATTATTTTAGATACCACTGGCACTCTGATCCTTGGCATTTGTTGTAGTCTGGGTATAACAGTGAGATATAAGGATATACCTTTTATAATAATATTTTTTTTGAAAAGTTAGTAATAGTTTTCTGCTGCTTCCAAAGCCTAATGCAAAGGCACAGGAAAATTGCTCAAAGGAGTGCTACAAACGTTTTTAATAGTGTAAGAATGTATCTTTTTTTTTTTAAGATTTTATTTATTTATTTGACAGAGAAAGAGAGAGGTCACAAATAGGCAAGAGAGGCAGGCAGAGAGGGAGGAGGAAGCAGATGCAGGGGGCCTTGATCTCAGGACCCTGAGATCATGACCTGAGCCAAAGGCAGAGGCTTTAACCCACTGAGCCACCCAGGCGCCCAGAATATATCTTTAAAGAAAACCATTTTGTTGTAATTTCCTATAAATTTATGCCATTGGGTTATATATTAATTCAGGTTAAATAGATCAGAAAAAATTAGCTCCTTTAAAAAGAAAGCCAACTGTTTTAGATGACTTAAGAATTAACATTAAAAAAAAAAAAAGAATTAACATGCCAGGAATGAAAGAAGACTTCTATAATAGAGATTCATCCCCCCCCAAAATTAAACATAAGCGATGGATGAGGTGATGATTCTGAGTTCAAAAAAAATACAGCTGGTCTTCCTCTACATTGGCACTATCCTACCTCATTCTCATTTTTTTTTTTCTAGGTTACTACATTAATCATACCAATAGACCTCATTACAGTAGGTATATTATCCACGTAATATGTCTCATTGTTATTAAAATGACCTTTTTAAAATTAAAATTTGATCATGTTATTTTACTGTTGAAAATATCCTACAGCAGGTTGCCTTCCCTTCCCTTGCTTCCCTCCTTCCTTTCCTTCCTACCTTCCTTTCCTTCCTTCCTTATCCCTACATTGATTCATTCCTATCTCCTTCCCCCCTCCCTTCTTTCCTCCCTCCTTCCTCCCTCTCTTTCTTTTCCTTCATTCCTCCCTTCTTCATTTCTCTCTTCTCTTCTTTCTCTCCTCTTTTCTTCATCTCTTTTCTTTCTTTGTAGCTCACCCTCCTCCTCTGATCCTTTAAATGTTGTAGCACTTTCTGACCTAAGTCATCTCTTTTCTTTCTAGCCATCACATCTTAAAAATGGCATGTATTTCCATGTCATCAATATAGTATGACTATTAAATAGCTGTTATCTCAAATTCTGACTTTTGCGCATATTCCTGCAATAATATGGCTAATAAGCATCTGAAAACTAATATGTCTAATACAATACTTGTGAAATTTCCCTTTACCTATACCATTCTCCATCTCAGTAAATGTCAGGAGTGGAGGAAGAGTGGCTATCATTAACCTAGCTCTAGGCCAAAAATCCAGGACTCATTCATCTTAATTTCTCTTTCTTATATTCAAATTCACATTTACATCTATGTTCAACCTGTCAGTAAACTTTCTCATCTCCTTTAAAAAAAAGTATATTCTAGGGACGCCTGGGTGGCTCAGTCATTAAGCCTTGGCCTTTGGCTCAGGTCATGATCCCACAGTCCCAGAGCAAGCCCCGTATCGGGGGCTCTGTGAGAAGCCTGCTTCTCACTCTCTCATTCCACCTGCTTGTGTTCCCTCTCTAGCTGTGTTTCCCTCTATAAAATAAATAAATAAAATCTAATATATATATGAAATAAAAAAGTATATTCTGAAACTTATCATTTCTCATCCCTGACCATGACCTTCCTATCAAAATTACCATTACTTTCCATCTCCACTATTGCAATAGCCTTCCATTCTGTCTTCTGGCTTCTACTCTTTCCCTCTTTACACTGGCCAGAGTAATTTTTTTAGAAACTAGCTCAGTGAATTCCCTCGCTGCTTAGATAAAATTCAAACTTCCCACAGCCTCTGAGGGTCCGTATGACTTGGCCTCTGCTCTACCTCCTCAAACTCTTCTATCATGCTTGCCAACATTCACTCTGTTCCAGACACCTGGGATTCTTGCTCTGGCTTGAACATGTCAAGATCTGTCTCTGCCTCACAGTCTATATACATGTTTACCTCCAAGAATTTCATAACCCCCACCATTCATTTCATTTGGATATAAAACAGTAGCATGCCCTGGGTGTCTTCTTCTGACATCTGCCCTTTCTTTACTTTTCCCCATAGTACATACCACTATCTGAAAGAAGAGAACACATCACTGATGTGTCGCTCAGTCTCCCTCTACTAAAATGCAAACTCGTAAAGGGCAGGAATCTTATCTTATTCAAAGCTAGAGGAGAGACTGACACTTGGTAAGCACTTACTAAATGCTTGTTGAATAAACTGTTGCTAGACTGGTTGTATATCTGTGTATATACTCCAGTTACAGGTCCCTGTCTATCATTCCTGCATTATTCATTTCTCCCAATCTTTTCTTAAATAAGCCATATATAGCAATGCACATTTGCATATTACAGTATATGAATGTACAATAAAAGTATCCCCAGATATGCATTACTATACACATATTTTATAAAGTTTCAATTTCCACATATATTACTTATCCTAATATTTGTTTCCTATTTTAGAAGATATATATCTCCCTACTGATTAAGTAATACACTATATAACATATGGATCAAGAGAAAAGGCTTTAAACAAGCATCCTGGGTTCAAATCCTCATTCTGCTTTTATCTCTGAACCACAGAGATTTTACTATCTTAAGAGAAATAATAATCTTATCTACCTCCTGGTGTTGGTATCAACATTAAAAAAGAAAATGCTTAATAGCGCTTCTTACAAATACTAACTGGTATTTATTATTTTGAGTAACGTCTTCAAGGATGAATGGATGGATGAATAAATGGATCAGTGAATGAAGGTTCAGCTCCTGTATCTATTTCCTCATCAATTTCTCTGCTGCTCTACGAAAAGATGATATAAACGGGTGTTGCCATGGAGAGAATACAAGTAAAAGTAGTTCTTTCTGGGATTCTAAAGGTTCTGTGAGTTGGGGGTGGGGGAGTGGGCAACCAGATAAAGGTGCCAGGATAAGCAGCTAATTAAAGGCTTTTTGCATAAGGGCAATAAATGGCAGGTTCAGGGGCTTTTCAAAAGAGACCTCCCACTAACAAAAGTACTTATGCCTAAGGCCATATATTGTCAAAGCTATTACTGGCTGCAGGGGGTTATTTGAATCACAGAGTTTCAGAGGGAGGAGAGCTTGGTTTTAGGAGACTGAAAATTTTAAGAAATCTGAAGTATAACAAGGTCAAATTTGGAAGATAAAAACTCAGTCTCTGGCATATTTTTCAGTTTTATATTTATTCCAAGTCCAATGTTCTTATCAAAATATTATCGTACGTTATTATAATTTGCCTGAGAATGGCTGGATAGGACAGATTTGTGCATGATTACCAAGTATCATTTACATACGGGTCATTTAAACTTGTGGATCCCCTACCTTAGTATTTGACCATTTTTGACTATAAGCACCACCCATATATCCTGACTAGTGGGGCTGCTTTTCACTCAACAGTTTAATTTCAGTCTGTCAGTTTTTGTAAAAGTATGCAACATTTTACTGTATTTTACTTGAACAAAAAAAGAAAAAAGGAAAGTGTTGGTAACTGTATAAGAACTGTGAAACTAAAATAATACGAGGAGATGGGAATCATTAGGAATGTGGAAAGCTGCCTTCTTTTGGTTTCAAATGGATGCTCACTTGGCTTAAGTTGTTAACTGAGTATTCACATAGAGAAAATACACTTATAAAATCTGGTAAATAGATTGTCAATGATTATAGCTAAACTGTAAATAGAGACTTTGTTCTCTCTCAGAATCAAACTACATATATCATATGTAAATCTATTGTTTGTGTTTTTCCTATGTCTCTTTTCTGCAGAAATGTTCTCAGAAGAGTTCTAAACTTTCAATGGCTTGTAAAAGTCTAAGCAAGCTAAGAGAGCAAGAGCATCAGCATCTGGTGAAAGTGTATGTGTTGTAATTATCACAGCTAATTGTTGAAATCCATTCCCTGAGTGAATGTTTATTGAATGCCTGTTATGTGCCAGGTCCTCTTTTGGAAGAACATAAAAACAATATAGTGCCAGGGCAGAGGAGGGCAAGAAAGACTAAGAAACTAAAAACAAAACAAAATGAACAAAAACAAAAACAAACAAAAAACCCTAAATAATATGGTGCATGATTGTCCTTAAAGAAAAGCAGGGTAAAGGTACGGAGCAACGATGGGCAGCAGAAAATTACTTTGGATAGGATGTTCAGGTTGAATGAAGTGATATAGTAAGCCTAAAAGGTATCTTTGGGAATGCATGTTCCAAGCAGAAAAAAATAGAAAGTGCAAAGATCTTGAGGCAATTAATATTTTATTCATGAACAAATGTTGTAAGTGAACTAAAATTAAAGATAATGCTTTGGGGCACCTGGGTGGCTCAATTAAGCATCCAGCTCTTGATTTTGGTTCAGGTCATGATCTCAGGGTCATGAGATTGAGCCCCACGTTGGGTTCCATGCTCAGCCAGAGTGGGCTTATCCTCTCCCTCTGCTCCTTCCCCTCCCCACCTCAATTAATAAATTAATAAAACCTTAAAAATTAAATAAATAAGATTAAAGATACCAACTTAAAGATGACTGTGTACTTCACTCTCATATTTGAATCTTTAAGGCAGCAAACCTATATTTTAAGACACAATTATTTTTCTTCAGAACATTTTTTAAATTTTCTTTCTTTCTTTCTCTTTCTTTC